>JAGXEW010000315.1:0-169595 GCA_030684275.1 Acipenser oxyrinchus oxyrinchus | reverse complement strand
CCTAGTGCTGCTTGTAATGTCATGTGGTTATAAAATCAAAGATACATCTATTTCATTCTGTGTCCTGGTTCACAAAGTTTGCATATGAACTGTTTACCATTCTTAGGTGAGGTTTTCAATTCACAAAAAGCTGCTGGGCTGCTGTAAAAATCTGAATAAATTAGGTCGTCTGCATTGAAATTGAACATAACATAATAACTTAATGTTGCTACAGGGTATTGCTAGTAACACTCAGTTAAATATAATTTGTTATGGTTAGCACAAAAGTATCATCGTTCTGGAAATCCTGGCACACATGGAAATGTGTGTTTGGTAGTGTGTTGCACTTTCTCATATTATATTCTTGACGACAGAGGTTTGTATTTGTAACCTGTTACAGCTTCCCCAGTGCAACAAAATGAGTAACTGGAAGCATCAATACAGGATACTCCCCAAATGTTCATCCCCATGTTGAAACCATATGTTTGTTGTAATTAGTGGGTTATTAAACCTATTTCATAAATATGTAATGGCAATCCTAGACTGCGTAAAATAATATGTCTGGCCGATGCCTTATTATGTAATCCCTAACGGTGGACCGCTGCAATAGTAAGGGAAGAAATATTACTAATAATTTACATTTTTTTAGCACCCCAAATCCAAACATTAAAAAGCTGTTTTTAATATGTGTGCATACTGGTAATGTTTTTTTTTTTTGCATTACATATGCTTAAACAATTGATGGTATCTTCAAAATATAAAATGCAGCAAGAAAATGTTTGATGACAGTTGATTTGTGTCCATTGCCATTGCTATATAAAAGAGGCTTCATTTCCCTTTGAATTACAATAAACAAATAGTGTCTTCCTAGTGTTATCATGCAACATGTTAAAAAGATTTGCATGGTTAAAATGACAGCTTTGTTAATATTCATGTTGACACACACAACCCTGTATTAAAGAGATAACAACTCAAAAGGATGGGACATTACAAAGACATCTCTTACACATTAATCCCAATCTCAGTCACAATAGGGTGTTAATCTGTAGAACCCTTTTTAAATTCAAATCAAAGTCAGGGCGGATATGTCCCCAGTCTTCTGAAAATCCTGAGCAATTAAAAAACCGACATCTTTATTTTTCATGACCACCATCTGAGAGGCCTGAGCCTTTAATGGTTCTTTAAAGCCGCTGGTAGCCAGGAATAAATATCTGGTATGTTATGTTATTGTTGGATAAAATAAGGTCTTAATGGAGAGATTAGGGTTGGCATCCAGGACACAGCCGTGCTATAATAGAGCATTTTTATTTTAGAACATTTTTAATGACATTATGGTGTTTTTATGTGACACATTTAAATGTAAATATTTTTTGGGTTGTTTACTTGTATGTGCCATGCCTAACCTCCCAAACCAACATGAGCCTTTCAGCTTTTTACTTATACAAGCTGGGTATGAATTAAACCGGGTATATACTGTGTAGTGTTTTAACAATATGCAGGTGCATAAAAAAGAAACAAAATGGATGTATTTGTGTCATATGCCTAATAAAAGTTTACCGTAGTGAGAGCATAGCAAAGCATAGCATAGCATAGTAAAGGCATAGTGAAAACATGGTAAAGCATAGGTTAGCATTGTAAAGCCCAATGGGGTATCATAAAGCATATTAATGAACATGGAAAAACATGCTAAACTATGTTATTTGGAAAAAGGGGCTCAAATGAAGACCTTAATGCCTTGAAAATGAAAAGAAAGTGATGGCAGAAGGCAATTTGAAAGAAAAAAAAGAATATGGAGAGCAAACATAATTAAATACATGAATACAGTGATGAGAAAAACACCTGGGGCTGCAGTGATGTGAAACTCTAGCCTTGGGAAAGAATTCGTATAAGAAAGGAAAAAATGGTCCAAAGGTTCAAGAAGATGTTCATCATAATGGTTAAGAGAATGTCATTCTCTTCATTCACATTTGAGGAGGATATAATGGACACAGAATAAGGGGCCTTATTTTTTATAGTAATTTGCTGGAGGTGGTATGAAAACTTCACAAATACCAATAAGAAACAACTTATTAAAGACTCCTATGTCTTGTGTTGCAAATTGCATTAATATGTTTTTTGTTATTTTAAAGGAAAAAAAGTGTCATGTTGAAGTATGCAAGACAGCAGACTAATTTTAGTGGAAAGCTTTTTATTTTATAAATAACAATTACAAATTAAATTACAGAATATATTAGTACTATTTTTTTTTAAATCTGTGTGATACAAATATGCTTTTGAAACGCATTTCTTTTTTAAACAAATGGTTGTAGAGTTTTCACTTCAATTCTTTGGATAAGTTAGTTATGTGCAAGAGTATTTATATTTTCCGATGGTAAGGATAAATTACTAGAAAACTTCTGTATTCCCCTTGAAGTTCCTTGTTTAAGTGAAAGCACACATCCAAAAAAAAAAACATAGATCTCAGTTCCATACAGCATGTAATGTAGTGTGCTCCTTATTAATATTTAATTGAGTAAGAGAGATATTAACATACATTTGATGGGTGTTTAGAGCACCACACCCTTTTAATAATAACTTGTTCTTACGTTAAACACCCTTTTAAAATCAGAGGACACTACATTTACTACAAATACAGTATTCTGTTTATGTGGCATTGCTGTAGGAATTCAAGTCTATACCGTGGTGTAAAATATTGATCAGTAAACTATTCTTCTCTTGACCTGTTTGCAAAGGGGTTAGAAGTCTGCAAAAAAGTGAACCTCACATCACGCAACCTTGATTGACCTTTGACTGTTGTCAGAGGTCGCGTCACAATTGAGGACCTCGGCCAGACTATCTAACCATTCCAAACGTTAGGTTACTTACCGTAACCCTGGTTCCCTGAAAGAGAAGACGACCACCAACATACTTACGGGATATGCCTGCCATAGGTAGGTATTCACTGAGCATTTTATGTCAGAGCTGCCGATAGGCCCCTCCATTTTCTCTTTTGCATCGAACCCGTGAGGGTGACTGATGCGACCTTGCTGGTTGGTGATCGTCTTCTCTTTCAGGGACCCAGGGTTATGGTAAGTAACCTAACGTTCCCTTCCAATCTGAAGACGACCATCAACATACTTATGGGAAAGTATACCAGAGCAGTTACGAGAGAGAAGGCAGGCAGGCTGTGAAAGAAAGGAGCAAGAAAGAAGCTAAGAATTAGAGCCGCTGATTCCACTAAAGCGGCAAGCCAGCTCTCAGCACGAATGCAAGTGAACTGCAGTCGACTTAGAAAAGCCCTTTCAAAAACACACTCGGTGTAGTAATACAGAAGTTTACCTTACCTTAGGTGAGAGGCAAAGAGAAAATGGTCTCCGCGGGTTGACTGTTTAATCCCTCAGTTGGCGGGACCGAGGATGTCACCCCACGGAGGGCCTATCGGCAGCTCTGACATAAAATGCTCAGCGAATACCTACCTATGGCAGGAAAATCCCATAAGTATGTTGCTGGTCGTCTTCGAATTGAAAGGGAACTACCTTAATCAATTTGATCTGTCTTTGAATTTAGAGTAATAGATGCATTAATAACAAATGTATTCAAGTTACAGTACAGAAATGTTATTTAGACATATACACATTTAATTTACTTTACATAAATAGATTGGATATATTATAGAGTTCAATTAGTCAACTAGTCTATAACTACTGGCATATTTTATTGTACTGATACAGATTATATATGTTATACACATCAGGAGATCAGCATTCAGCAAGAGTAGCCTCCTGTGGAAAATGTTTGGACATTTTGTTGTCTACAAAGTATTTTACAGTGTGTATTCCTTTATAAGGATATATTGAGAAGGTATCTGTAAGTACTTACATCTTCAGATACTGTACATATTCAGAACTGCTCATCCAATTGTAATGGAACTTGATATGAGCTTTCTTTGGCACTTGAGTGTGTCAAAATTGGTAACCTTAATTTGCATGACTTCAGCTTTTGCTTGTGTGTGTGTGTGTGTGTGTGTGTGTGTGTGTTTTTTACCCCGTTAAGTCTCCATTTTAGTTTTTTTTAACATTACTCTTTTGTCGTACTCTTTAAAAAGTTAACTCTTTTCCTGCTCTTTTTAATAACAGACTCTTTCCTCTAACATATTCCTAATGGAATAAACAATATCATTTAGATATGGTGAATTAAGGGAATTTGCAGAGAGTTTCAGCAAATTTGCCTTTTATTAATGTTTGATTTACAAATGTATGGGGAACGCTAGTGTTAATGAAAGCCAGCCACTGAGAGTAGCTAAGACTACTTTACAGTAAACTGCTTGGAGTGCATATTGATCCACCAGCAACAATTACAAGTCAATGATTACACGCTAAATGTACAATAATCCTGCTTGTTTATTTTCAACACTACATTGTATGCATGATTTCCAGCTCTATATTCTTACACTGGAAATTACACCAATGAATACTTCCACATGCAATCAACAGATAAACAAGTCAGTGACTAGAAAATGTATATGTAATGACTCTGTTCAGTACTATTAGCTCAATTGTGTGAGTTATCTGTACTCACTCGTTTGCCTGACCACTACCACAGTAATCACTATAGCTCAGAACTGTCTCTTCTTTTTGGATAAAACTGATTATCAAGGAGTTCTTTAAGAGCCATAAAAATATATCCATATTAACAATGAAAAGCTGACTAAATAGTATCAACTACACTAAGGCACTGCTTCAGTAGTGTTCTACTCATTATATATTCTGCAGTTTGTACTTGCTTCTACCTAAGAATACATGTGTCCTTTAAATCCTTTCAGTACCAATTAAAAAACGTACAATTTCTTGGACAACGCAGCTATCATTTATAGATATGTTCAGTTCACTTCTAATCAAGGCTTAAAGGACATATTTTAATAAAGGTTTAAGGCAAGTGTTGTAAAAAATAAAACAAACAAATATATAAAGTGAATGTAATTTAGTGTAACTTCACTGTACCGAGTCTTGGAAAGGTGTGCTGTGGTTTCAAGATGTGTGATACCCAGGATATGTGGTGAGTACAGTATTGACAAAGGCATAAATTCGCTGACATCATTATTAATATTTCATACAGACAAGACTTCAATGCTGCTGTGCGGATGTAAATAAGTGAACAGCATATGATATTTACCCCACTATAAAACATTCAGGAGGACTGTGCTATTTAAAAGGATACATTCGACACTGTATTTACTATAGGTCAGCTACCAGGGTCATACATAAAAAATGTTTCTGGTCTAATGGATAGATAACATTACACTCTAAAACAAATACTGCTTAGGCCTGGTTCAACCTGCGACAGAGATACACCTCAGAATGATATGTAAGGTTCAGTCTTTATAGATGTTTCGTTTTAATAGAGGTTCCTATAAATACACATACTGCTAAGGAATAGATAATCCATAGCAGTTGTTCTTAAAAGCATATGAATATACCTTTGGGAAATATTTGGAAAAGGCAGCATCCAGCGGACTAAACTTATTGTGTTGCATGGGCAGACTGTTATTCAGACAACTATGCAGTTTTTAAGGTTAATGCAATAGATACACACAAAAGAAGACTACTATTACTCCTAAGAAGTACCTTAACTGAAACAAATATTTTAGAAGTGACACTTTTTTACTTTTCATTTCAGAAAGATACCCTTTGCTCTCCCTTCTTAGGGTTTTCTGTTGCCCAACAGATTGGGCTCCATTGATGTGAAAATTCCCCACTACAGTAAAACCTCTATTGTAAATTGAGTGAAATAATTTTTTTTATGAATTTTCGCATCAGTAAAACTCCTCAAATGATATAATACAACCCATTTGCCCTTTAGAAACAGTCAACTCTGATTAATATGAATTTCAAGGGATTAGTAAAAAAAAAAAAGTCTTCTCAGTCATTCTTATTATGAGGAATCGAAGCCAAATGCATACTGTCAGTTTTTATTGAAGTTGCAGTAACACTGAAATCAAATTTATATTACAGTGCAAAGAAAAATATTATACATTTATAAAGTACATTGCAAAAAGATATTACATGTACTTTTAAACCATTCAAGTCACCCTGAACTGCATTTGAAATATACATGTCTCACCTGCTGTGCTAATTTGACAGCTTTGTGTCTTAGAATGGTCCTAGATACAGACACATTCTGATCACGGGCATTTTAAACCACAAAAGCAGAGCATCCTCAACATTTGTCGACTGGGGTACTACTGAAATGTACACTGGGTACATTTTGATATATCAAAGTGTACCCTGGTTTAGAGAAAGCTATCGTTTGGTACCCTGATTTCAAGTTTCATTTCATGTTGCGAGTCGTTTACGACATCCTTTTTTTACGACATTTACCAGACCTACAAACGGTTCCGAAATGCCATAGCGAAAGACAACGTGCATGTGAGATCAGATTATTTTACTTGTTGAAATACTTGATCTAACAATGGTTTATGGATCAATATGGGCAATAATGATGATTATAAAATGGCTTGGATAAATTAAGTGCTGTGATTGGCTTAACAAGATCACATGAGCATGCAGTAAGAATTGTCTTACCGCACGGCTATGGCATCATAGACCAACTTACTTACCTGATCTATTAATATTACTACACCTTAATAGTAACAGTGTTTCTGTAGGTAAAATTGTCAAAATACAACTGAAACAGCATTTAAATCACCCAACAATCTGTTTTTTCATCTCTGTCACTAAGAATTACAGAAAAATGGCAAAAATACTGTGGTATTTAGTCAGAGAACAGAACAAAGAAAACTGAGGCAAGCAGTAGCAGTAACACTATTCAAAAGCCATCTGAGAAATCACCACGCAAGTCTCACTCAGCATGTAATATATATGCAGCAGCGGCATCTACTTATTAAACTAAATATTGCCTTATAAAACTGACTAGTGAGTATGCAATGTTTAAATTCGACACAACAGATACATCTCACCACTACCCTCTGATTTCAGAAACATATTTAAAACAAAATTAAAATCTCTCCTGCTCTCTGCTGACACAACCGTTGGGCTTCAGGTCGGGTTTGGCATAGAATTCTATTGTGCTCGCTATGGACGGGAAGGACTGCGGCACTGCGCAAACTGACACGGAAGTCGTTTAATCCACATATCATCTAATGCTGGTTTACAACCTAGGGAAATTATGACAGCTACCGCCATCGATGTGAAAACTGCCTCAAAAATTATTGGTCTGCTTCTCTTGAAGACCGTAAAACCTGAGTAAGATCATTTCCTGCACACACACATGTCGAAAATGGGAAATGGGAATATATACTATAAATGGGAATGTTCAATGTAATGTTTATGACAAATAAAAAAGTACAAAATATATGTATTCAGGGACTATTTTTTCAGTGGAAGGATACATAATACATTTCAATTTTTTTTCCTTAAAAAGCTAGTTTGTGTAATTATTTTTAAAAAATTTAGCTATTTTATAAGCTTAAATAACCCAGTCGTGCATCATATCGTACCCAGGGTGTGGGGTAAGAATTGTCTTACCACACACCCTGTCATGGGTTATTCCTTACTCAGAATGTGAAACCTGGTGATGATGTTGCTAGAGGAATGCTCATGAGATAATCAAACAATTCGCCATGAGGTACACTCGTTTGATCGGCGGCAGCCATGATGGGAGCCGTAATATCATGTCTTTGTGGCCATTGCTATTTCTTACAAAATTTGAAAAGCAGGGTACATTTGCCTACAGGGTACATTGTCTGAACCAAAGTCAACAAAGACCTAACCTGCCACAGTGTGCTGTTCATAGGCCTGTATTATTAGATCACGTTTTTCAGAATGGTTGAAAAAGTGTTTGTGGGAATGCTGAAATCTGCAGCAACATCTTTCTTGCATGGTGGTGCATTATCCACCTCTTTCAACACCTCCACTTTTGCCTGCCAGTATAATGCAAGTTTTTTGCACTTGTCACTCGTTTCAATGCTTCATGGCATTGATGCATGAGCACTAAGGTAACTCGAAATGCATCATAGGATCAGTAGTCCCAAAACAGCACTAAAATACAGAACAGAGGCGCTAATCTGTTAAAGTTAAGACATTTCCCAATATACTTTACTCTCAGGAAATTCATGTTCAGTGAATTTGTATTGTAAAAATAAATTTACAATAAGCAACTGCTAAATTTGGCAAGGACCATGTAGATAATTTGTAGTCTCAGGAATTTTGTGTAATCTGAGTTATTTTAATGAGAATTGACTAAATATAACATGCAGTACAGTACAGCACACAACAAGAGAGGTTACCAAGGGTCTGTTCATATAACAGGTGTTTGGACAATGAGAGTTTTATTTTGTCTCACTAGTTTTTGTTATAGTAACTCATTTCTTTATCCATTCATGAATCATGCAAAACAGTTGACTATTTTTAAGATATTTCATAACTGAAAAAAGGCCTCAAAACCAAAACCAAAGCATATTAGGTTTTAGAAAACAAGCACACAGTTCTTGATACACCTCAAGCGAACAGGCACTATAGGATATATGCATGTTTGAATGTTTTGACACAAGGGTAATGGAGGTGGGTGAAGGGCGTTCAGAATCCTTTGAGGATGCCTGTTTGAAACAGTAGAAGGTGAAGGTCGATGAGCTTCTGGTTTCTTTGCATCAGCATTAGGAGGGTCAATGACTCCTGCTGTCCACACACAGCATTAAAGGACCTTCTTGTTAATAGAGAAAAAAGGGCCCGGTAGTATTACATCTTGATCAACAAATGACTGATAATATTCCAGCGCACATCTTTCAGGCCCCTCGTTTGAAGACAAGCACGGCCTGCATCCCACATCCATTATCAGTGCCCTCCCTCAGGCAAGAGCATCAATAACGCGCGTGCCTCTCGATGGATGCTGCATCCCTTTTAAGCAGAGAGGACACTGTGGATAGCTGGTGGGCATTTCCATGCACTGCACATCATTACAGCCCACCAATCTTTCATAACTTTCACTATGGAGTGGTGGTGGACTTACGCTCTTTTAACCCCTTCCCCTTACTGGACCAGCAGAGCTGAATGCGAATTCCAAGTGAGAGACAAGCTTCAGTTGATTCTCAATCTTAGTGTGAGGACAGTGCTGCAGGTATTGTTTTCTGTAAGTAGTCTTTGTGGAAACCGAACACACAACAATCAGCACCAGCTACTGGTATGGTATCTGTGTTTCTACGTCACTTTGGGTGCAATAAATGAAAGGCCATGTCTTCCTAGAGAAAGAGAGCAGGAAACACATGTATACTATACTATACTATACTATACATACATACATATACATACACATATACACACACATACACACACACACATATTCAGGTAGTTAAAAGCTTGCAAGAAGCTCAATTTCCTAACCTTTAAGCTGTAATTTTTTCATGCAAGTTTTTTTTTTTTTAATACAACAGTAAAAATAGTTTACTGCTGTAAACCAGATATAATATTGTCTTGTCCCCTAACCAATTTTGAGAAAATAGAATGCATCCTAAAACAATGATATTGCTATTTTGTTTTTGATGTGTAGCTAATACAGTACAGGATTTCTGTACTCACTGGAACCAAGTGTTCGTAATAGTCTGGATTATAATTCAAATCTGTGGCTTCACATTAGGTAATTTCAATTAGGTTTCCATGTATCAATATACTCATACAGTGGCATGCCGTCTATGTATGTGACACATGCATTGCTTGCCTTGGAATATATTTTATTCCACAATATTTTTAAGAATATGAAAGAAAAAATGTTTATTCTACAACATTTTTAAGTATATGATAGCCCTGTATGCAAGTAATCTGTTCACCACGGCAGTCTTCTTTGTTTTGTTGGTCAAGGCATGCAAAGCTCCAAGTTGCATCGGGTTGCCTAGGCAACGCGACACAGCGTGCACCTCAATTCCTGGTGGCCATGCCTTGGAAAACATAGGGAAGGCAAGCAATTGTAGAACTGAACTCTGTTGTCAAAATCAAAATGGAAAAAATGTTTGTTGACTAATCCGTTTATTGTAAGAGACTTTGTAACAAAACAGAAATTATAAACAACAGAAGGCCAAAAACGAAAATCAGGAAAACAGTTGAAGCGGTATTTCAGCAAAGCTGTGTACAATTGTGAATGGATCTGTGGTATTTGGTTTATTGACTCGCTATTAGTCGCCTACATTCTAAGAAAATGTTTGTTTTTTTGTCTGTCATCTAAATGTTGTTGCATGGCTTGCTAAAAAGTCACCGCATGCCACAGTACTCATATTTAATGTGTTTAACAGAACACATAACACTTCCACAGAAAATTCTACCACAACCTATGCTTATAAATAATGGTACAAATTTTGAATGGACTTTTAAACAAGACATTACCGGTATACAGGGTGAAATTCTGCGGTACTCACGGTACTCCCTACCGGGACTTATTTTAATGCTGGTACTGGGTACGGGACTTATTTAATCTGCTTTTCATCCAACGCGGATGCATTCCATCCATTCACACAGTCCACTAGCGCAGCGTTTCTCAAATGCGCTTTCATTCAGCACAATTCAGCTGCTTGCATTCTGTTTCCGCATACTGCTTCTGTTTCTGTTAGCTGCTATTGGCCACCATTAACGCCAGTATAATCACAGCATGTTGATTGGCCGAGCTTTCATTCTGATCAGATTTCATTTTGGCATGAGCCACAAATCTCCGCCCATTTCACTTTGTGTCAGTGCTCATTCGTTGATCAACGAGAGAGGACTTTAATAGTGCAACATGAAAACAACGGTATGGAGTAATTATCATTATTATGAAGTAATAATTATTTTCTTTAGTGTGGTGGATAAACTATCTGAAATATTCAAAACGAACATTGCTACACATGAATTTGAATGGAAAAATCCACGTCAGTGTTCGCCATAAATTACATAGTTGATAAATATTAGAAATAATTATCATAACGCGTTTTGCCTTGCACCGATTTACCATTTCCAAAATTTGCGTGAAATTTTTTTTAATCGCTAGTGATGTGTGGGACAGTAGGGATTAAGAATAACATAAAAAAACAGGATCAAAGCGCAGCTTCAGATTTGGTAAGCGAGTCAGAATCGGGATACAGATGGAGGTGTGCTTCATGCTTTTCAAACACGGGCCTAACTTGGCACATGTTAAGCATAGTGAGCAAAGTTTTGTTGTGATCCTAGTATTTTCTGTTATGACGACTGTAATAAACAAAAAAAAAAACGGCGAGGTGTTTTTTTCTTTGTACAATGCCCCCTTTTCTAAAACATTCTGAAGAGTTTATTTAAGTTCAATGTGAGTTTTCCCTTGTGTGCACATCTTAAAAAAATCAAAAAATAAAATAAAAAGCAGAAGTAAACAACTGTAATGATATTACTTTATGAAAATGTGTTTTTTGCCACTTTGTTTCTTGTGCTGAAACCACAATACCAGGGATAAAATAAAATAAAAAGTATACTTCTATACTGTTTCTGCCTGAAAAATATTTTCTGGAATAGATCATGGTAATTAATCTACACAGAGAAGCACACAGAACATATTATTGTAAGATAAGTAATAAGTACAAAATAAATAGAAGAAACAGGGATATATGGTCTAATCCAAGGCTATTATTGTAGCATGGCCAGGTCCTGTTATAGGTGAGTACCCAGGGTCTGGAAAGTATGGGGATGATTTCAGAGAATACTATGGAGATTAAAATGGCCAAGTACATCCTTTGTCGTAGTAGTGTCTGTTAAATATTAAATTTGAGGGGTATTTCAGCCCCTATTGTGCATTGTTAGACCTTTTGTATCTTTTTTTAATAGCACAGTTTTTTTATACCATTTTTTTATAACATCATCACTTTTTTAGGATATCTTGAAACAAAACTCCCTCTCTACAGCAGTTACACTACATAGTGTAATATTTCTTAATGCTTGTCATTTAATGTTTAACTGTTATATTACAGTACATGACTGAGTGATACAAGCAGAGGGTACAAAGCTTTCAGTATGTTCAGCTTCCTTGTTTATGGTGAATTGTTATAATTGATCAGTTATTTTTTAAGGCTTATTTTGTATTTATAAATGTATCATGTACCAATATATACACATTTTTAAGTATTTATTCATTGGCACTCAAATTGTCTCAATTTTTAAAATGTTTACGGCTGGCTGTGTTATATGCACTTTTTGTTGAGAATTTCACCTCTGTCGGTACAGATGAAGTAGTTATCTTTATTGTTGGAAGATGTAGTACCATCTATGTACAACTAGTGTGCCACACTGTAGTATAGTACACCATTGAACAATTTACAATGCTACGAAATCAAATGAATGTAACATCGTATATGTCTCAGCATTAGCATACTGGTGGGAACCGCAGCAGGATATTATTTCATCTATGGTGCATGGGTGTACAGTGTGGATAAAGGACGTCTAATGTAAATGGATGTAGCATAGATACACGACTTCCACTAATAAGAGCTAATAAGATCATTGGTAAACTCTCCCAGTATGGGCTCAACCCATTTAACAGCAGCATGTTAATAGCTGTCCAAATAACTGCAGTGATTACTTCCCCTTGTTTCCACTGTCTAAATGATGTCTTCAGCCACATGAATGTTTTAAGTTGTAATTGAATATAATGCAGTTTGGCATCTTTCCAGCAACACTTGCCTGTTGTGCTATTGTTCTAGAACTGTATCTCATCCATGGCTTCTCTTTGAACACCTAGAGCAGCTACACTATCTAATGCAGGTCTGTGGCTATAAAGTGCAGGATGGTTTTTTGTACAAGGTTTTGTTATTATTATTATTATAATAGCTTCATTTAACTTTTTTTATTTTCTTCAGTATTTTCTTCATTTTTTTCCCCAAGGAAAGAACTTACAGTACAGGGCCTGAATTTTTCCCCAGTTGATACAATAATGAAGTATTTAAGTTTGAACAACAGACGAATAAGGTATATGCATGAGCAACATTTTCCATGGGCTCCCTTTTTATTGTCATGAAAAATCTGTTTCTTAGCTTGTGTTATTTTACTTCAATTCCAGATTTGTCAAGTACAGCCCTACATATCTAAGAAATGAAACTGAATGTTTCATCCGGGCATTTATTCACTTCCTGTGATAAACGTCAAATGGTCTGATTGCATCTAGACCAGTGGGCAGAAATTGACTGATAACACGTAAAGTGATTTGGTACGCATAAGACACAGACATTTTAAATTCTATAATATGAAAATATCCCATAATTTACAAGACAAAATCCAAAATGCATTCAGTACAAGAAAAAAGTATTTCAGTGACAATGTAGTGCTAAAAAGAGGTAAACTAGACATAATATTCTTTATAATCACTTCGATACAAAGCACAGTATAAATAAAATTATAGATTCCCTTTCAATTCGATGACAACCATCAACAATACTTATGGGATATGCCTGCCACAGGTCAGGTATTCACTGAGCATTTTATGTCAGAGCTGTCAATAGGCCCCTCCGGGGAGTGACGTCCTCGGTCCCGCCTCCTGAGGGAATAAATAGTCACTGCACTGAGCTCACTTTTGCTTCTCACCACGGTAAGGTAAGGTACTAACCTGTCCAGTTGCTGTGATTGAGTCTGTATGAAAGCTCTCACTCGAGTTTACTGGAGTTCCCCTGCTTTATTTTAAGAAAATATTGCTGGAAGTCGGCTTGCCACTTCCCTGGAATCAGAAACTCAGTTTCTGTGAAAGTCACAGACTGCTTTCTAACCCCACAGCATCTGCTGTTGTGTGTGTTTTTCTTCTGCAACAAAACAAAAATGAGAGAGATTTGATTTCCTCCACCGGGGCCAGGCTCTGCCGCGTACCACTGTTGAGTTGACTCCCAGCCTTCCTAGAGAATGTCCAAAGAGAGAAGGCGATAGGTCTCCTGGTGGCCCCCCGATGGCCCAGGGGAATCTGGTTTTCGATCCTGTGCCATCTGCTGCAAGGCCAGCCCTGGGAGATCCCGCTACGCCTGGATCTCCTGTCAGACGAGAGGCACTCTCTGGCACCCAGAACCGGGCACTCCAATTATGGGTCTGGCCCCTGAACAGGACCATCTGTCCGCTTTAGGACTCTCAGACGCGGTCGTAGGTACACTGCAAAACGCTAGGGACTCCTCCACAAGGAGATGGAGGTACAGATGGAGGTATTTTCAAGATTGGTGTCTGACCCGGGTCATGACCCTATCTCTTGCCCTATAGCAATTATTCTGAAATTCCTGTAGGAAAGTGTGCCTGGCAGCCATATCTGCATGCCATGTCCCCGTTGACTCGGTGTCCCCAGGCACCCATTTCCTGGTGACCTGTTTTCTGAAGGGCGCTCGGCGGTTAAGTCCACCTAGAAGGGTCAGCCTCCTCGAGTGGAGTCTAGACGATGTATTCACTAAGGCCCGTTTGAGCCTATACATTCCATAGAGTTGAAATACCTCTCTATGAAGACAGCCTTTTGTTAGCCATCACCTCCACCAAGTGGGTCTGTGAGCTACAGGCTCTGTCTGAGCACAGCTCCTGTATGCACGTCTAGGACGATGGAAACAGGGTATTGTTACGCATTGAACCCGCATTACAGCTTTCCACTTGAATCAGTCAGTCGAGCTAGAGGCTGACAGGACAAGAGCTCTGTGACAGTCTGACCAACTCGTCGTCTGTCATGGTGTAAGGACCCTGGGTCAGGCCCTCTCAAAGCAGAGGTGGTCTCACTAGATTGTGGACACAGTTTCAATTGCATATTCTAATGCCGGCATACCCCCACCTGGGCGGGTGGCCGCACACTCTACCAGAGGAGTGGCTACATCATGGTCCCTCTTTAGAGGAGCCTCATTGGCTGACATATGCACTGTGGCTAGCTGGGCTACCCGCATACTTTCACAAGGTTCTACCGACTTAATGTGGTAGATCCTCAATGCCTTCATTAGGCACAAGGGTCCTTGAGGTTGCACGCCGCACCGCTGTGGTTTTGCAGTCTTGGTTTGTCCCTCGTCTCCACTCACGCTCCCTCGCGATGGCTTTGGTATACTTTTCCCAAAAGTATTGTTGGTGGTCGTCTTGAATTGAAAGGGAACGTTAGGACTGGTTCCCTGAAAGAGAAGACGACACCAACCTGCGAGGTTGCATTGGTCGCCTTCGCGGGTTCGATGCAAAAGAGGAAGTGCGCTCCGTGGAGTAATAATAATTATGATAATAATCTTTATTTTATAAAGTGCCTAAATGCACGCATCTCAAAGCGCTCTACAAAAAAAAAAAAAAACACAGAGAACCATATATACATACAACATATTAAAAGTATACATAACATAAAAAGAAATTACACAAATCAAAAACAAATCATGAAAAAATGCCTGAACGTAAAAGTGTCTAACTGTTTTTTAAAAGCATCAACATTCTTAGCATCCCTGACAGATTGAGGAAGCTTAGTTTTGGGTATTGCCAATAAACCCAAAGATGAAGAACGAAGATTACATACAGATGTGTAACATGTAAACAATTCAGCAATGTAACATGGAGATAAACCGTTCAAAGCCTTGTAGGTTAACAACAGTATTTTAAAATCAATCCTGCTCTCAACCAGCAACCAGCGCAAAGAAGCAAGAACCGGTGTAATATGGGCACCCAGTTTAGTGCCAGTTAAAATGCAAGCAGCGGAGTTCTGAATATATTGTAGCCTGCTGATAGCAGCCTTGGAGACACATGCAAACAACGTGTTACAATAATCAAGCCAGGAAGAAACAAAGGCATGAACTAGTCTTTCTGCATCAGGCACAGACAACATAGGCGCAGACGAGCAATGTTACAAAGGTGAAAAAGGACACCTTGGTGACATTGCGGATATGGGACTCGAAAGTAAGGCTAGGGTCAAAGATCACACCAAGATCCCAAAAGTATTGTTGGTGGTCGTCTTCTCTTTCATAGAACCAGGGTTACGTCTGTAACCTAACGTTTTGGCATTATGGCTCAAGTTGAAGGCAGATAAAATAAACATTTGAAATACAATATTATATAAATGTGTTATAGTTAGAAGTGTTTGAGTGTGTGTATTTGCTCACATTTGCTCACAATGTTTTATTTTGCATCAATGCAATCTCAATAAAATAGTCATGAAAGGGGGAAAGATTACAAGACTCCTAATGGCAAGCAGGGTTCGGGCTCACTGTACATTTCTGCCAGTTTTTTACATGCGTTTTCCACAGAGTTCCACAACCGACCCTTGGCAATGACCTTCTTCGATGAATAACTTGATAAATAAAGGGAATATGTATTTGAATCAGTCTGGAACACATCGTCGTTTAATCAGATAAGTACTTCAGAGCTATCTTGAGAGGACACTAGTTATTGTCAGTGGCCTAGATTTCTTTTAGAACGAGTCTGCACAATTAATTCATATTTAATATTCCAACATGTAAGGGTCTTTTTTTTCATCGTCTGTCTCTTAATTTTCAGATGTTAAAAAGACCATTTTCATCAAAGCAGAGACGAAGGCTGCCAGACTAATAGAAAACCTGTTTCTTATTGCTCAGTGTGTAATGAGTATACCTTCCACCACCTGAGACCACCAGGGACCCATTCAGCTTTTACTCTTGTCCAGGCCTTTCATGTCTTATGTTGCCAATGCCTGTTTTGTTTTCCATTTAGTTGTGGCACAAAATTTATATTTCTTTCCTGTAGATATAGACGACTTAAAAAAAACAACCTGTAATACCTTTGTAAAAATGAAATAGTAAAAATAGAGAATAGGAAAAGGAGATTTAAAAGATGTCTGTAAAGGCCTCCGTGTCAGATTTTACAGGTCCGCCTTAAAATGTCTTGTCTTTAATGTACATTCGACTGCTGTCATTTTTATTTTTAGGACAATCATTTCAGCATGTCACCTTGTCCTTAAGTCCTAAAACAGAACATAGAGTATGTTCAGGGGCACATACACAGTGAGAAGCTCCCACATTGAGTACGCTAGACATTCCAGTATCCACATACACAGACATCCATTCCTAATGTATGGCATGAGCATCATAAGATCCCAGTTTGTCTTGTCTAACACGTCCAGTGCATATATATATATATATATATATATATATATATATATATATATATATATATATATATATATATATATATATTACCACTTTCAGCAGAGCATGCCCTTGGATTGTAGCACATCAAACTGGTGTTTTGACACCTACTTCTTATGGAAGAACCTATTCTGTTCCAGTCATTATAGTGTACAACAATATCTCTTATAACATGTGCAAGTTAATTGTTTTGATATTTGTATTCACATGTTTACACATATTATTCACAAGAGCTAAACCCGGTATTTGTAAGCAAAAAAAAAAAAGCTCCAGCTTACAACTATACTGCTGCTGGTCTTCGGTTTACCATCTTGACTTGCTCAGCAGGGTATTATGAACCCCATGGAATAATTTGACGATACTGTATGGTCAGTCATGGGCTAGTCATTGAGTGAGGATGAGACTGTTGTGTACAGACATCCTCATGTGGAATAAACATGGAACGACCATCCTGGCAGTTCTTTACCTTTATTTAGTTAGAGGTGTATTTATGCAGTATAACACTCTTATTAAGGAGGCTGTGTGGTCCAGTGGTTAAAGAAAAGGGCATGTAACCAGGATGTCCCCGGTTCAAATCCCTGCTCACTCACTGACTCATTGCGTGACTCTGAGCAAGTCACTTAACCTCCTTGTGCTCCATCTTTTGGGTGAGACGTTGTTGTAAGTGACTCTGCAGCTGATGCATAGTTCACACACCCTAGTCTCTGTAAGTGTCCTTGGATAAAGGTGTCTGCTAAATAAACAAATAATAATCTGCCAATTGCCAACCATCTTTAACAAATGAAATTAGATCAGATATTGGATTTATTTTAGTTCAGCGAATATCTTATAATTTGTATGTATACAGGATTTGGGACCTAAAGTTTAAAACCCAATTTTCTGTGGGTCTTATTCCACCATATTTGCATGTTATATTAATGTTAATAAGTTATTCCTGGAGGAAACCACCGATTGCATTAATAGATTGTTAAAATGTAACTGTGTTTTGTTCATTTAAATAGACCCCAGGCATGCTGCAGTGTTTCATCTTAGTTTGCTGTAGTTCTTAGATTGCTTTATACAGCATATGTATTAGCACTTCAGTTTATTTTTATATTTAAAACCCACCAGGTGAGATCTGATATCCATTTCCAGTCACACTATATGTAAAGGTTGTTAGTCCTGTTTAAAGAGTAGTTTTTATTTAATTCATTAAAACCAAAATCTGTGAACTTTAAATTAGTCTGCAGTAAAAGGATCTCATTTTTTAATTTAATAATTAGCATCCAGTAAAGTAGGGATATTAATTGCATTTATTCCATGTCCCCGGGAGGGCGGAGGCTGGTATGGTTAGTCATTTCTTGTTCCTGAAATAGAGAATCCTCTGAATAAAAAAAAGGGAATAAACTTTTTCAAGTCAGTAAATTACTATAGGGAATCCACTGGAACCTTTAATTAGCCTCGCTCTGATGTAACATTGATTGAATTGCAGCACATCAATTATTAAATGTAACAGTTTCTTTTCTTTTAATTCTTTAGGTGGAAGAGGGTATGCCGAACCACTTGGGTGTTACCTTTGAGTAAATTGTAATAATGAGGCTGTTCGAGTTAGCGCAGCCTCAGCAAGCACAAGCAGCCCTAATACTGATAATTCAGATTACAGAGCATAACAGCTTCTATTGCAAACAGTACCCAACAGAACATGATCCAAGGACAAGAAACAAAAACACTGACCACTTGATATCTACTGTTTGTCTGCTGCATGGAAATGAAAAAATTGTGGCCACGACAAGTTAGTATTTGTTTAAACCTGCATTTAAACTAGAAGAACTCTTTTAGGTGTGGGCAAAGCCAAAACCCAAAATATACTGAATAGATTAAGACAGGAATACAGTATGATAGAAAAACAATGTAGTGCTGTGTGCCTACGATATGTTCCAGTGACTGGTGTTTTTGTTCATTAAGATGACTTATACCCAAACAGACTCCATGCCAAGTCTTGAATATTTGGAAGCCAATTCCAAACTTTGGATGCCATTACCTTTGGAACTACATTAACAAATCAAGCAATGCTGTCAGATGACTCTTATGACGAATAAGAAAACCACCCAGTCGAAAAGACAGAACAGATTGGCTGATGACGTTCCAATCCCATATGGTTAAACAAGTACAACCCATGGGTCGGATCTCATTTCTAATTGGAGAGATTGTTTATCTACACAAGGATACATTCCATAGCAACAATGTTTTGATTGGCCATTTTTAATGGAAGAGGTTTAGTGGCCGCGGCTTGTAGGCTGTTAGCCATCATTGTGTGTCTCCGCTCAAAAGTATTTTTGTAAAACGATGGTAAACAAATATGATTGTAATTGGTTACTCTTAATCAATTACCAGGTTGTTTTATTTTGTAGTCTTTTTATAGTACAGCCCCTGAGTGTATTTTGTGCTGAATTTTGTTCTGTTGCCTAATTTTTTATTTTCAGATAATTCACTTTATGTGCATAAAAAATGTGTGAATAGTTTTAACAGAAAAGGGAAAGCGGAGGTGAGCCAATGAACAAAAAAAAAAGTTTCCCATTAGAAATCCAAGAAAAGCCATTTATCTGCAGTAAACTTTGTCATTTATACACACAAAATAGGATATATATTATATGAGGTGTAACCTTATATTTTATTTCACATTGTATAACTATGTATTCAATTGTATCTATTTTGTTACATTAAAT
The DNA here is from genome assembly GCA_030684275.1 of Acipenser oxyrinchus oxyrinchus. Taxonomy (NCBI): domain Eukaryota; kingdom Metazoa; phylum Chordata; class Actinopteri; order Acipenseriformes; family Acipenseridae; genus Acipenser; species Acipenser oxyrinchus. The sequence goes on along the minus strand of JAGXEW010000315.1, from coordinate 149,840 downwards.
AATGATCAAATATCTAGACTTTAGAATGAAGTACTTACTGTATCTTCACACTACATTGTATCTCTCCAAATCATATTTCATAAGTATGACATTTACAGACCTATGCATTATCAGGTTTGCATTGGTAATTAACTTATTTTTTAAACCCAAAAAACATAGTAATAATGGATTTCTAAATCCTCTCTTTGATTATATATAAACTTTTTTTTGTCTGGGAGAATGTATTTTCATTCTGGCATTTGTCACTGATAAAAATCGAGATAAACGTTGAATATGTAGTTGGTAAAACCTTTTTTTTCACAATAATAACTGTGTAACTGATCTGGGGGAACCATAATTATAACTTGATATCTGAAAATCAATTTACCTAAAATCATATATTTCTGGGTTTTACATATGAACCTTTTTACTGTGTAATTTGAATACAAAACAAACTAGAAACAAATAATAATAATTAAGCTTTCATGTTTTATTAAAGTGAGAATATACAATTACATTTTTTAACATCTATCAGTATTGGAAAAAAAATGATGTCTATTTTTAATGATCCAAACAGCATTGGATACTTAACTGAACTTTCTTTTATTAAGGTGTATTTTATTAAATTACAATACAAAATTCAGTGGACAAAAAAAAAAAAAAAAAATCTCATTACAACTTTGGAATTACCATACATACCTCAGTAGTCTCTACCTATCTAATGCCTTGAATTCTCACTTTAACTCAAAGATATTTGAAATATCACTTGTTTCCCATGTTAGTTTTCTTTCTTGCGCCGATAAAATACTGTAGTATGGAGTATCAAATAAACATCTCTAGGTATCTAGGTTGGACGCTGGCTGATCTATATTATTTAACATTGCTAGTGCAATTCAGGTTTAAGTAGTTCTGATAAATTTATTTAGGGAAGTTGCAAAGTGACACTAACAGCAGCCGTGATTTGGCACTTCCATGGATGCATAAAACAAAGTACCACAAGCAGATTTTAATTAACTTAAGCAGGTCAGTTGGCTTCATCATCCTAAAGGTGGTGGGTCAAACATTGCAGGGAGACAGGGACAGCTGCCAACGCCTTCCAGTAAGTGGTTAACAAACTGGCAACAGCACGCAGCTTCTAATAAAAGCTTGCCTAATTCACTAAGAAAAGCACTAATTAGGAAAGCAATAATTATCTGTGTAATTGCTTTAAATTACCCTGCTAACAGCGAGTGTGAAGCAATAATACCACAGAACACAGATGTTGGAAGCTGCTGACACCGTACAGTATTCCCTGATCATTGCCTTGCTCTGCTGCCACCTAAAGGTAAATTAAGAGTACTGCTTGTTTCCTATTATTATTTTGACCTAGCAGTCAGTTTACTGAGATTAATCAGTTAGAAGTAATTAGAAATGTCATTGAGGTATGTTAAAGAGTAAAAAAAGGGGGTTGCGACTCTTTTAACTCTTTAATTCCTGGGTCGTGTTCTTAGTCTGACAGTATGGCCGTGTTTCAAAACTGGACACAATAGCAAACTAAGTCCTGTCTATAAACCAGTTGGATTATGCAGCGATAAAGTAATTTACAATCAAACCCACTTCACTGCTGTTAATATCACCTAACTGGAATATCCTGGCTAGAATATAATTGAAGTCAAGGGAGATAGGCCCCTGATTGTATCTTTCTAGCATTTATATGATTCATATAAGCGTGGGACAATATTGCATACACTGCAAATTTACACTATATTGTATTTCTGTAAATTACTAACCAAACATTATTGTTATTAATAGAATACCTAGTTGCAATATCTAGTTATTATCACAATTTTGCTCTGTCCCATGATAATAAAAGGGTTTTTACATGCTTCCTCAAACCAAATGTTAATTAGTTTTTCTTTGATTGACATGCAGAAGCCTTGCCAGGGTTCAGTAACTGTGCAAAGAGCTGCAGAGGACACTGTTCTGAAGAGACACGTCATGGCTGACTATACCACTTTTTGTGTTCTTAAGATCCTGGTCTTTGTGGCAGCCTGTGTTGAATGGAAAACTCATTTCAGCCTGATTAATTTTTGGTGGGCTCTCATCCTCAGGTTACAGGGTTTCACCTTTGCCAAAAGGACAGCAAAATATAACCCAACAGTATCCAACATTTGACACTGGCCAAGTCAGGAGAAAGGAAACAAAGGAGTCCAGAGGAGCTATTGTGTTGTCTTTTGGGTCAAGTATAGGTTATGACCTTAATTAGGAGTTATAACTTATACATGATTGTGATTCTTCTTTATGCTCATAAAATTAACAAAGCCTTTTTGTGTTCTTGTGGATTTACTTGGCAACCAACGATTGAGTTTTATTCAGTTTTATTTTAGAAGCTCATTCATGATGTGATCTCTGACACTGTACTATAGCAAGACAGATCTCTTGTTCCATCAGTCTGGAACCTTTAAACAATACATCTGAATCACATTTCATATGTGTTAGCTGGTTGTTGTTACACATATGATTAGATATATTGATTTTATTGTAGATTTTTTTTTTTTTTAAATCTAGTTTTGTAGATCGTGATTAGCGCCATTTTAAAAAGTGCTCCAGGAAAATGTAGAATAAGCATGAATCTCCACTTTTACATGCATTCCTTTATGACTATTTGGATAATTTTGCTTTAAACCATCAATTGGCATATTACAAAAGGCATTGCCGCAATTGAGTGTACAGGCTACTTTTGCCAAAATCTTTAAGAAATCAATTATTCATTTCCTTGTCAAATGTACCTTGTATTAAAATGTTTGGCTTACCTTTGTTTCAAGCCCACATTGCTTCTTCCACAAGAAAATTTTAAAAAAGTAGCTTAATATGGTAAACAGGCAATAACAAAGCATTCTTCAAATATGTTACATATCTGATGAGATTATCAGAACCAGGATGAGCTAATTAGGTAGAAAACTCAATCACAAAATACACAGTGTGCGGAGAATGTGAACACCACTGTCTAATTTTATAGTTTAAAACATTTCTGTGACGTCACCCTTTGATCTTTTGATTGATTCATTCTACTGAATCTTGAACTAAAAGTGGCTGTGTGACTTTGAAGAGAAGGGGTGTGGGGTGTTTAAACTCAGCTTTTCATTTCTTTCATTTAAACATTGTGCAAACAAGCTTACAACCCGATTCAACACTTATCTAGGGGTGCAAATAATTTTGAAAATTGGTGTTAAACTGTTTTAAAAGTTTAGCACCAGAGAGCCTAATGGTGCTAAATTATCAAACCCTGACCTAATCAAGCCCCCTCATGACACGAATGGACATCTCAGAACGATGTGCTTTACAGCTCTTTGCAGCTGTCAGTTACTCATCCATACCTATGAATAACTCAGTATTAGTGAATTTAGAAATACTAAAGGAAACTTGTTTAAACCAGAAGTCTTTTTTAATGTCTTTAGTTACTTAAACCTGGTTAGACAGTTCTTAATTTAAATTTAACTTAATTTAACTTAACTTAATTTAAATTTGCAAACTGCTCTATATTTGATGAATACGGTTCTCTATCTCTGTACTATTTGTGTTCCACCTTATAACGAGAATGCGAGTGGATTGTGGCCAACTTGGCTAGGTCATTTAGGAAATAGCTGGTTGTTAACAGTCATTGTAGCTGAGGCCTTCTAGACCGCTCACCATTATGCAGCATCCACTCAATCCCTCAAAAACTCTATTAAAGCTTTGAAGGATGTTTACACTTAGATTTGTTTCCTTCTACAAAGTCTTTTACATTAAGTACTATTTCCAGCTTCCGGACATAAGATCGAGTATAATTGTTAAAGGCAGGCCTTTGGGCAATTAAGAAACCACTTACATCTGTTGTAAAATGACATGACGTTGACTGGAGCTGTCCCAGTTGAATTAGAGCTAACACTCAATTTTTACTGTAAAGCTCAAAGATCAATTAAACAAGGGTCTCAAAACCTGTGCCTCAGAAGTCACTTTACGTGAAGCATCATTGGGATATAAAATCAGGCTGAAGTCAATACTCAACAAAATATTTGTTGTTAGTCTTTAATAGCCTGTTACTTTTAATTATAGAAAATACACCAAAACTGTACATCATAATTCCATCTTCAGTTTCTAGTGACACTGGTTAGTTAACCTATATCATGTGACCAGAACCCTTGATGCAATTAAGGCCTCTTGTACACTAAGGTGTACTACAGGTCTTACACCTTAGCATCAAGATATAAGGACTGCTATAATAGTTAGTAAACATAACTGCCTACCCCAATGTCACTCTTTCAAATGTACCTGATAAGACCACAAATACTGGAACATGAAAGCAATACACATTTCAAAAAAGGAACCAGAGAAATTGAAAATTAGTGGTTTGTCATGTCAACAGACCCACAGTAAGAATTACAGCCTTATTATGTAGAGTTTTGTGTTCATTATGTTGGCAATAACACTTCTCAGTGTGTGCATTGTAGTGTGATACACCATGTCAAATCTTTTGGGAAAAGGCAGGGAGTGTAGTGTAAAGGAGTGTATCGGAACAAAACTACTTTCAAAAGCAACAACTGTACTATTTATGAGCATGTTTATGACAAAAGTGTACCAATAATGTAGCAAACACAAACAGTGAAATAATAATAATAATAATAATAATAATAATAATAATAATAATAATAATAATAATAATAACATTTAAGTTATGTTGGCATCTGATATATTTTAAAGAGTAAAAGGACAATTCACTTTTTTCAGGACTTACATTATTCTAGGTTTCTGGTGGACATTAATGAAGCTTTTATTGTTTTATTGTTTTTTATATGCTGTAATTCATAATTTCATTTTGAAGATTATTTTTATATTACACTCACAATAATAAAATAGTCCTTTCAGTCAGAAATCTATGTTTCAGGTTGTCAGGCTCACTTTAGCATTATTCAAGATGTAATGTCAAGCACATTTACACAAAATAAAGTGTGCTTACAAAATGAATGAAATGTTCACCATTACCTCATATACCGGTATGTGTTTATTAACTACAACAACTATACTTAAAACAACTTTCGATTCAAACCAAACCATGCTTTTTAATGATGCTAAATAATAACAACATATTAGTTGCTAAGGTCCTTTCTAGTTTAAATTGTTCAAATTCTGCAATGATAACCTTTAAAAGTGAGCCCATTGACTTGCAAGACTCTTGCTCCCTCTAGTGTTCTAGTTCAGGGGACAGCCAGATACACTCAATAGACCTGTATTACTCACTCAATGTACTAACTACCAGAAGAGGTCATTTTATTTGTGTTATACAGGTTGAACAGTACCACAATAACCCTGCTAAAAATTCCAGCAAATGGAGATTAGCTAAGTGTGGGCAATTGGAACAAATATTTATTAGCGTCTTACTGGGCACCCAGCACATATATAAAATCAGATAAGGTTTACAGAAAATGACTGTAGATACACCATACCTGCGGGACATGTACGTATTCATGCATTTGATTTAAAATAGAAAAAAGGCATGACTTGGTGCTGGAATGCAGTCAGATTTACATTGATTTTAGGCAGACTTAAAATCGTGGCAGGTAGACAGGTTTCGGGATATAAAGGGGATCACACAATTCATTTCAATTGGGATCTGGACACGTCCCACAAACAATGCTGAATTATAAAACAATGTAGGTTAGTAGAGGGGCTGGATTAGACAGATTTTACTATACTAAATTAATGAACACTGGTGTTTTGTCCAGCTTGTCTCATTCTGGCCCCTTGCTTGCTATATTTTTTGTTTGCCTGAATAGATAACAATCCCTGCTTCAAATAAATGCACAACATTTTAACAAATAATACACCCCTCAAATGCAATGGTACCCAACACGTTATCTGTTTACTACCAATACTGAATAACCGTGAAGGACATATGCTGTAAATTGCACCCAAACCATGCAAAGGTGACTACCACTGTTACAATGTGGTGCCAGTCTAGTCTCAATCTGTATATTCAAAAGTATTGACACCATCTATTCAGTGCAAAAGGAGCTAATTCACATTGATATTATTACCACTTAGAAAATGTGGATATGTATTTACTATATTTGAAAATTGAAACAAATTTGAAATTATGACGTGAAATATGGCTGTCAAAAGTTAAGAAAAATATATATTTCAGCAGCTTTTGAAAACAAATTGATAAACTGGGTTTTCTTTTCTATAAACCTTAATTTCAAAAAGAAACAATAAACAATGAAGTTATCACATTCAGATTTTGTTTCATAATTTTGCACAGTATTTTTTATGCAGTAAACCAGGACACTGATTTCTTCTAGCCCTGTCTGTCCTCCGCCCGATGTAATGTGTAGGCTACACTAAACATCATGAAAACATTTTCCTTATTTAAAATATATATATTTACATTATGGAAAGCGAACACTATTGTTTAGTACCCCATATACACCCAGCTCTTTAGTCTTAGTGACATTGTAAAGTGGAAGAAGTATGTATTAATGGTATCTGAAGTGTAACAGCAAATATAGGAGACATACTAGGTCAGAAGTCAAGTTCAAGGCCTGCATATATGAAATCAGTACCTCAATGGTAACTAAAATATAAGCCACTTGGCATTGTGGAGGTGGCATATTTGCAAAATTACTGCCATAAAAGGGTTGATATTAACAGTCGAATTTGACCTAGAGACAGTATACAGATTAAAGATTTGTATACTGGATATGAAACTATTGTCTAAATTTCTATTATCCAGGAATCCAAAGGTTCCATGACTACAACATGGCAGGCCACAGGTCAAAGTGAAGAGTATTTTTACACTGAAAATATGAAGTCAGTTTCAGTTTATTAGATTGATGTGTTGATGAAGTAAATATATGATTTACATAAACATATAATCTCCTCTTAAGGATAATAAGGAAGCAGTATGGTCCAGTTGTAAAAGGCTGGAGCTTGTAACCAGATGGCCACTGGTTCAAATCCCACCTCTGCAACTGACTGACTGACTCACTATGTGACCTTGCAAGTAACTTAACCTCCTTGTGCTCCATCCTGTGGATGAGATGTTAAATCAATGTCCTATTGTAAGTGACTCTGCATATAATGCATAGTTCACAGCCTACCTCTATAAAGTGCTTTGTGATGGTGGTCCACTATGAAAGGCACTAAATAAAGATATTATTATTATATTATAATAAATGCCTTGGATGTTTACCAGTATCAAGCACTGTATGATTAAAATAATACATTACTTTAATGCCCACTAGGGGCATTACAAACTACTTTTACAACATAAAATACCCACTTCTTTTTAAAAGCTTACAAACTGGCAAATGAAGCACAGTGAACCAACTGTCAGTGAAGTTACTACACAAAGCCACTGGGCGCAAAGCAGCTTGTTGTTTTCATGAAAATACAAATAAAATGTAAATCTATAGAACTCATTCTACAGGCAAATGGTATCACGTTTAAATCCATACATCTCACAGAAACAAATGTACTGAAACTATATAGAATTTGCTATGTCTGTACAAATATGTTTTTAAAACTAGATTACAATTCAGTTGTATTTTACTTTTACAGCTCATGTATCATTTGTCAACTACATTTCAGACTACGATAAACCTTTTTTTTTGGTTGGTTTGTTTGTTTTTTGTTATTACTGTTTAATTTGTAACAGGTCAATTTTATTTGGTTGTAATAAAATGCTACAGCATATGCTCCTGGTTCTCTAGAGACCAAAGCCTTTAGGATGGTTTTGCATTTTGCAGTTGAACTTTTAAACATAACAAATCAATTTACTGCACATCTTAGACTCAGCAGTGTTTTTTTCTCCTCCTTTTATTCCATCATCTGAAGTATCTTAACAAAAACACAAATGTTGTTTTATTGTTTACTTCATTAGTCTGTGTGCCCTGAATCTACATGAATCTATGCTCCCGATGTAACCATCCATCTTTCAAACTCCCATTCAATTTGTTTGATGGCAAAGTGAAGTCTGTTTCTGAAGGGATGCTATACAACAATATTATTTAAACTTATTGTCAAAAGGTATTACCCGGTATTTAAAGTATTCATCCAGAACTGTATCAGTCATAAACTAAAACGTCTTAGTCTTCTCGACGGATGTTTGACAAGTGTTTTTTTTTCAGACATGAGGTACGGAATCTTTAATAGTGTAATTCAGACTTCAAAAGGATATTGTGTGCAACTTCATTTATTCAGTCAAGGACAGTGTTGAGGAGTAACGCATTACTGTAAATTCATAACATTTTTCAGTAACTTGTAACTATAATGGTTCTTTTGTCAGACAGGTAACTAAATGTGGTAATGCATTACATATTATGGAAATATAATGTTACTTTTAGATACATAAAAAAGGTACCATGGCTAATGCATAACCTGGAAATCATAAAGCGATTACATGAATGCTTGTTGTATACCAACTTGGTAGAAAATGACACCAGAGGCGGGAACAAGTGGGTTCGATAGCTGTATTTTTCAAATAAGTTTTGTCCATATGGATCATGGTATTGTCTTAAATCTGTAATTTTCCATTCATAAGACTTTTTTTTTTTTTTTGCAAGTCAGACGAACATGGATTCAATACACTTGAAATAAATAAGAACATTGCAATAGAAAAGTTAATTTCTGCAAAAAGTTCCATTAAAGCTCAAAAACATATATTTAATTTTAGGCCATTATTTGTAGGCAATGTTCCCATCTAACAGACTATTGTCTTTTACTGTAGTTTAAGCTTGGTTTTAAGCTATGGATCATTTTACAGGTGCCTGCTTAAAACAATAATTACTATTATTTGATCATTTAATTTGTTTTAAGTTAGTGATAAGTCTGTGCCAATTATGTCAAGAACAGGGTCAAGTTGCATCAAAAGAAAGTTACTGTTTTAAATTCTACAATTACCATATCTTCATTTAACATGAAATGCTGTAAGGTGTTGCTGCTGGCAGTCATGCAGGATGTATTGAGGCTGCATTTTCATCACATTTTAACAGCATGTAGGATTTCCATGTCAATTGTTCACCGTCTTCATTCCCTCAAGGGAATCAATATTTTCTGAACCAATTAGTTCAATCATATACTCTGCATATTTTCTGATTTCAAAAGGATAATTGCTTAAAAACAAAAAACAATATTCACAATAAAATTATTTGATTTGTTTTGGGGAAGTGGAACACATTGGTGGAGCAGATTAGGCTGTTGGGAAATTGGTAGGTTAGGGTACTACTCAAAACGATTTGTTTGTCGAACAGGGTACGATAAGTTTTTAACCCTCATTTTCCACCTGTATGATCATAGGACTTAGAATGAAAAACTTTTTTTTTTTTTTGTTTGTTTTTGTAAAAAGGTAATTCTGGGAAGAATTGCACGGTTTGGATCATAGAGTGCCACCTTTGATCCAAACTAATCGTCTACATTACTACTAGAAATGTATGCTCTGTATCTGTGTAGTATTGTTGCTAGGTGGTGCTTTATGAGAAACATTGTATCAAACTTCCCAAACGTTTTTCACAAAGTATTTTTCCTTTCCATTATTTTTACTTAGGTAGTGATCTCAAGTGTAGATTCTGCATGGACTAAGCCTAGGTCATGTTCATCAAAAAATTGCCTACAGACAGTTGCACTTACCATAAATTAGATCATATGGATGCCCAATGAGTAAGGAGCCAAGCAGGTCAGAAACAGCTTCTGACACTTGTGTCGCTATAATCTCATCGAGCTAAAGACTATTCTAGTGAACAAAGCTGCTGCCTTTTTAAAAAAAGACTCTGAGCTCTGTGAACCTGTAACAGAGAAAAAAAAAAAACAGCCAATACAGGATGCAGCTGCCCTAGGGCATTTCCTGATAAATAAGATTTGTTTTAGCAACTACAGTATTATGTCCATTGTTTTTCTGGAAGGTGTATTAAAATATGGGGGTTTCTCATTGACAAATCAAAAACATGGGTTAGGAGCCAAAAAAAAAAAAAAAAAAATCCTATACATCTACTGTAGCTACTGCACTAATGTTCTGTATTTTACAGGTCCATTATTCAGAGTTCATAGGCCAAGCTGTGGATTTATATACATCTATTGCAGTCAGTCTGTATGGTTTAAAAGATTTACTAGAATATATAAAAGGAAGCTAAAAATCCAAAAGTGTTTATTTCAGGATATTAACAGTCAATGTCTTATATTTAGACAAGAACACCCAGAAGACACCACAGTCATGAGAATTAAAACCTTTATTAGTGTATTCATGTAGTCTGCATATGCAACACGCTTGAAGCTTATTTTCCGAGGTTCACGTGTTCTACCAATACATCATTCTACTGGTAAAACAAGCTCACAAACTGTTAAATGCTTCACCAAAAAGGAAAAAAAATATATAATAAAATCTGGCCATTTTCTTTGCTATTTGGTATCATTTTCACACCCATTCCTTTATGGCAAACGTAACCTTCTCTTGGCCTCTATACAACCACTGTGTATTAAAAGCTATAACACTGGCCACATTTTTGTTCCCAAAGCTGATCACCACTAGTTGCACTTACAAAGTACAATTACTAGTGTAATAAGATAGGAATCAACAATGAAAAGAGGAAAGACATTTAAAAATCTTGCTACTGCCACAATAGGGAAAGAAATGACAGACAGCTAGATCACAAGAGTCGTTAGTAAGGTGTACATAAAAGTCATTTTTACAAGTTACAGAAAAACCCCTTTCTGCAGTCTTAATATTCTTCTTCGTCCCCTAGGCAGGCTGCTTGAGCATCAAGATGACACAAATTTGCTCAGTGTCCGAGGCTTCACAATGGGTACTGTATGAAGATAAAGGATCTAACAATTATTTTGAATCGCCGTTACTTTATCACAGTTCATTAAGAATCTACTTCATAAGGCAACATGCCCCATGTTTAAAACACATCTAATTATCATTTATTCTGCCATGTAATAGAATAAAAACGCAGGTCAAAGGCATTTCAAGTTAATGGAGCTGTGAAAGACCTTTTTATTGCACATTATATAAAAAGAGGAGAAAAGAGAAAGCCAATTAATTCTAGGAGATGTCAGGTTGCCAGTAAGAAAAAGAAAAAAAAAAAAGTTGGCTAACTAGGCAGTATTCAATGCTACTGAAAGCACACAAAAAAACACAGGTAGGCTTATTTCAAGATGATTCATACTTGTGTCATTTGTTTGCTTCCATTTAAGTAGATCCTTTTTAAAAAAAAAAAACTAGGATGTGGTCTAAAAACATGTTTAATAAAAAGGAAAAAATGAATTGGACTAGCTTAAAAAAAAAAAAAAGATAAAAGCAATTTGATTACAATAGAAAAGGGTAGCCTTAAGGGAACTCTACTAATACAAGTTCATTTGCAGCTTTTGTGCTTACCCTAACCTAAAGGATCAATATAAATACTTCAATTTGAAAATAACATGCCATGGCATTCAAAAGAAAAATGGGGCAGGGGCATAATTGCTTGTTTTATATATATACCGCATTTGACATTTGTAACTTATTTTTCACAACACATTTATTTGTGAAGGGAAAAAAAGGCTAAAATGGTAGACCTGAAAAGTTCATTTGGATAATTATCCATCAAGTTTACCACTTTTGTTTATCCTTCTTAGATTTAGATCCAAGTTATTAATACAAATGTAAAAAAAAAAAAAATTCAATGCTATGCATGTACTAAACAGGATCACCCTCTCCATGTCCACCCCACCCCACCCTTTTAAGTAGAGCTATAATTGAGTTATAGAGACTAAAACATTTAATATTTAGGGGTTTGGGGACAGAATAAAAACAAGGTGCATAAAGCTGATGGGACATCAAGTGCCATTTCTGTTTTTAACAGTGAACAGTCTGTGGGGTCACAAACAAGAACTATGAAAGAAATTAAGCCTGTTATTTGGACTCCATTATATTTGTCTCTGTCCAGACAACAGTATTAGGACATGCTTGAGCAGCGGACTGAGGAGAGCCCATCTGTGTCAACACTTTATCCAGCCATTGCAGCGCCCGTTTAGGTGAAGTTCAATCCAGCAAGGAGTGCTTGTCACTGTCTGTCGTCTGAAATAAAGGGTAATGTTAGACAAAGAATATCCTCATGAATTCAATTTTTTTTATCCTGATACAGGTTGATTTTGTAATGTATATATTTTCTTGACTTGTTAAATATGTATTTTATTTACATAATTTAGTTTTTGACCACCCAAATACAGAATCATTAGACTTTCATGTGAAAAAGTCACTGCTTGAACTATGAAGCCACACTTTGGAAACTGCTTCATTAAAATATAGTATTGCCAGCAATTTCATTAATAGTGTTGTATTGATATGGTCAGTGGTGAAAAATATGAAAACAAATTGAATAGAATACATACAATTGTGTACCAACAATAACTGAAGTGTTTTGTCTATAACTCAAACTGAAGACACAGTACCTCAATAAGACAGCCATATTTAAAATGCTATAAAACAAGCATTTAATTAAAAAAACCCCACCACATTTCAAAACTGATCGCATTACCTGAATCGCCCGATACAATACAAATTCCCATATAAACAAAGGCTTATTTGCACTCTTGCTTGCAGCATCCCAAATTGTGAATATTATTCTTTCTGGATGCAATTGCCATTTAAACTTGCTATCCAGGTCATCAAATACTTCAGAAGATTCTATTTTGGTGAATCTGCACAACTTCTTATAAAAAGTATGCATAGTATGTGGAAACATCCAGCAATTATAACTTTAAAAAATAAATAAATAAATAAAATTACCTAACAGATCACTCACCTGTATTCTGCACCCCATCCTTTTACAAAACTCATCCTAATTGTGCACATCCTGGTTAATTGGTAAACTGCCTCAAATCCTTGGTTCACTGACTGAGCAAGAAGTGCAGCAAATTCCTGGTTGTTAAAGATCTTTAGGTTGCACCCTACAAAGACAACAAAACAATCTTCGTCACTTTCCAGTATATGGAAATATAACCTGGATATTAAAAAGTACACTTCATTTTACCTGGTGGAATTTTACAAACAGTTGCAGGATGCCAGCCGTATCTTTGGTTGCAATTGGGACTCTGGACAAAGATAGCGCTGTCACTGAGACACTCTGCAAAAACTTCTCCGCCAATGTAATACAGTCTCACTCCTCTCCCTGAAAGTCAAGACAGTAACCCATGTTTAACAAAATATCAGGTAACATATTATAAAAACATGTCAGACAAAATAACCTATGAAAAAGCAAAACATTTTATAGAGAGTTAAGTTAAACTACCAGAAATAGTGTATTTAGGTCTGTCATATTAATCGGTGGCAGAATGCTTGTATTTAACATGTTTTCTTATATTAAGTGTAGGCTGTGACTGTATAAAAAATAAACATTGTATTGTATTAAATCAAGAACAAAATGTCCCATTATAATACTACTACTACAGTACACCCTCGCTACAACACCCTTCATTATAATGAGCCTGGCCCTTGGACCCCAAATAAAAAAATATTAAAAAGTTAATATAAAAACACATACTGTCAACATCCCAGTCTGTGTGCACGGGATGCCACCTCCACAGTGAAGTCAACTCCTTTGTCTTAATAAATACACGCTGTGTAACTACGCCTCCGAAACGAAAATCATGTCATACTGACTTTGAATAAATATTCAGTTGCAATTTGGGTTTTGTGCTTTTTTTGTACTGCATTTTAATTCTTTAACAAACAGGATAAAGCAAAGGCAGAATACTGCATACACGGGATGAACAGGTACATGTAATTCTACTTGTATTCACAATCTCATCTCATTAACTTACTCCAACAGTTTAACATTCATTTTGTTTGTCCTTTCCCTATAATGAACCCCTCGATATAACGAACAAAAGGATTGGACCCCAACAGATTCATTATAGTGAGGGAGTACTGCAATAATAATAATAATAATAATAATAATAATAATAATAATAATAAATAATAATAATAGCTTGTAGACACATATCTATTCACATTGCAGTTATATCAAATAAAAGGCTAATTTAGTTGAATACAACTTCTTACCTATGTGTCTTCTGGTCATCTCAACTGTTGCATTTCTGTTTACATTGGAGAGCAAACCAAGGCAAAATCTCTCAGAGTTGGATGGGTCCGTAAACCCATCTACAGTCAAGGAGGGCTGAGATGCATGGAAAGTTTCTCCAACTCGCTGATTTAACTCATAATATGCTATTGAACACCAAAATGCTGGTTCGGAATAAGTCACCGGCTGTAGATCTAAAAGCAAGACAAAAAATATATATATATATATATATATATATATATATATATATATATATATATATATATATATATATATATATATATATATATATATATTATTGTCTTACAAGTAACTTAAGAACATATTACAGAATAGTAACGAAAAAATAAAATATATATTTATATATATACAGTACTGTGCAAAAGTTTTAGGCAGGTGTGAAAAAATGCTGTAAAGTAAGAATGCTTTCAAAAATAGACATGTTAATAGATTATATTTATCAATTAACTAAATGCAAAGTGAGTGAACAAAAGAAAAATCTAAATCAAATCCATATTTGGTGTGACCACCCTTTGCCTTCAAAACAGCATCAATTCTTCTAGGTACACTTGCACAAAGTCAGGGATTTTGTAGGCATATAGTCAGGTGTATGATTAAACAATTATACCAAACAGGTGCTAATGATCATCAATTCAATATGTAGGTTGAAACACAATCATTAATTGAAACAGAAACAGCTGTGTAGGAGGAATAAAACTGGGTGAGGAACAGCCAAACTCAGCTAAAAAGGTGAGGTTGCTGAAGACAGTTTACTGTCAAAAGTCATACACCATGGCAAGACTGAGCACAGCAACAAGACACAAGGTAGTTATACTGCATCAGCAAGGTCTCTCCCAGGCAGAAATTTCAAGGCAGACAGGGGTTTCCAGATGTGTTGTCCAAGCTCTTTTGAAGAAGCACAAAGAAGCGGGCAACGTTGAGGACCGTAGACGCAGTGGTCGGCCAAGGAAACTTACTGCAGCAGATGAAAAACACATCATGCTTACTTCCCTTCGCAATCGGAAGATGTCCAGCAGTGCCATCAGCTCAGAACTGGCAGAAAACAGTGGGACCCTGGTACACCCATCTACTGTCCGGAGAAGTCTGGTCAGAAGTGGCCTTCATGGAAGACTTGCGGCCAAAAGCCATACCTCCGACATGGAAACAAGGCCAAGCGACTCAACTATGCACGAAAACACAGGAACTGGGGTACAGAAAAATGGCAGCAGGTGCTCTGGACTGATGATTCAAAATCTGAAATATTTGGCTGTAGCAGAAGGCAGTTTGTTCGCGAAGGGCTGGAAAGCGGTACGAATAGTGTCTGCAGGCAACAGTGAAGCATGGTGGAGGTTCCTTGCAAGTTTGGGGCTGCATTTCTGCAAATGGAGTTGGGGATTTGGTCAGAATTAATGGTCTCCTCAATGCTGAGAAGTACAGGCAGATACTTATCCATCATGCAATACCATCAGGGAGGCATCTGATTGGCCCCAAATTTATTCTACAGCATGACAACGACCCCAAACATACAGCGAAAGTCATTAAGAACTATCTTCAGCGTAAAGAAGACAAGGAGTCCTGGAAGTGATGGTATGGCCCCCACAGAGCCCTGATCGCAACATCATCGAGTCTGTCTGGGATTACATGAAGAGAGAGAAGCAACTGAGGCTGCCTAAATCCACAGAAGAACTGTGGTTAGTTCTCCAAGATGTTTGGGCCAACCTACCTGCCGAGTTCCTTCAAAAACTGTGTGCAAGTGTACCTAGAAGAATTGATGCTGTTTTGAAGGCAAAGGGTGGTCACACCAAATATTGATTTGATGTAGATTTTTCTTCTGTTCACTCACTTTGCATTTTGTTAATTGATAAATATAAACTATTAACATGTATATTTTTGAAAGCATTCTTACTTTACAGCATTTTTTCACACTTGCCTAAAACTTTTGCACAGTACTGTATATATATTTTCTCACAAGTAACTTTTAAGAACATATTACAGAATAGTAACGACAGCAAACCACTTTTTGAAAATAAGACCAAAAAAAAAAAACACACACACCACATTCTTTTGATTAGAAAATGAGTAAGGTGCTAATGCTAATGTGGTGTAAGGTCCTGTTCACACTTGTCTTTCTCTACCAGTGTCGTTGAGAAACAGTATTGCAATGAGCACATTTCGTACTGGTACAGTTATGATATGACTCAGAATAGTTCAAGTGTGGACAGATGTAAGTATATCTATATAATCCAGCTTGAACTGGTGTTGAAAAGTGAATTAGAACAGAAAGTGGCATTGTAAATCAGTATATTCTAAACTGAAATAAATTACTGGTATCGTTCCGATACAAGCGTGAACAGGGCTTTATATTGTTCGATTTAGGAAGCATATACAATACAGTACTTTAAGTAGGTTATTGGATCATAAAGTACACTCCACTTGTGAGCTGTATATTGTCGTTGAAGACTTATGTAATGTACATCATTTTACAGAAAATCTGTAGTCAACGATTGACGTGTTGCTAAAATAAATACCAGGAAGAGATACTTTGAGAAAAAATAAATGACTCTGTGCTGCAAGCAGACACTTAAATCGCTTAATATGATACTGAATGCACCACATACATCCTACTCGAGTAATGCAAAGATACAATTATCTAATCTTCTTTAAAATGTATTTCCCTTAATTAACCTTAATCGTTTGTAATTACTTGTAAAGGGACTGTATACTGCACTCAAATGAACTGTGGTCCTTCTTTCCTGTCAGTTCAACTGTGGCACTGCACTGTTCATTGCCCACATCCATGTGGGCAAGGACTTTAAAAGTAAAACAGACTATGGAATGAGATGGATTAAACTCCTATAACAGAATGCCACCCCTAGCATAGTACAGAAAACATGTATTTTATCTAGAATCATTTATTGCAAGAAAGTGAATTCCTTTTTCAGTTTGTATTGGTTGAACTAGCTGCGGATCACAGTACTGTATATATCAAATTGTTTTCATTTTAAACTCCCATCCCATACAAAGCAAGTGGCTTGAACTGACTGAAGATATTGACAGTGATTAACTTCATGAAATGGTGTACACAGGTGACTCATTTTAACAACTATATTCACCAAGGGTTAAAAAATGAGACTGTAAAAGAAATCAAATGAACTTTTAGATCTTAAATAAAAAATAGAACTGCTGGCTGTCAAGGTATAAATGAAAGGTTGCACATGGTTTACTAATCCCCAACAGGGATGCTTACAGTTCTGCTAAAAACCTTGTTTGCATGAATTGTGCATAAAACAGGAGCACAAAAAAATAATTAAAAAACACTTTTTGGAAATGTCTGCTCTTACCCATGCTGTGATTGACAGGTGAAAGAGTGCTAGGCGACATTTCTGCTGGAGAACCTGAAAAGAGAGGAAGGGTGTAGAAGTTATTCTATTTAAATATCACAAACACTTCTATTATTTATACCTTTGGTAACCCTGTTTTGCTATACAAACCTAAAACAAGCTTCACAGCTGACAAATATTCAAATGAATTCATACAACATGCACTCCCCAGGGATTTACTTCTGGCACATAGACTTTCCAAAGCTGCTAATAGTTTTAAAATGTTCCAGTAAATATTAAACCACAGTGAAGACATCTAGCACAATTAATGTTTTCTACAAACAATATTTTTCAAATCTTTAACCTGCAAAATCTGACACGTACCTGTGTCCATACTTTGGTTCATCTGCTGATCGCTTGTTTCTCCATCTTCGCTGATATATCCAGGAGGTGGTGTTTCTACAAATACACAAAACAGAAAACACTTCCTTAAACCTCCAACATCTAGTTTAAACAATTGCATACTTAATTTATGTAACAGTTCATCAATTTACCAATGACCATAAAGGTTTAAACTGCCCCAACACTTGCTTCACTGTAAGATGATATATTGTATACCAAAGTTATTGTATCCCTTAATTAAATGTGCTAAGGTACAAAAGCTTTTGGTTTGTTTATTTAAAAAAAAAAAAAAAACCTCCTTTTCTGTTAAAAAAAAATTACCTGGGATGTAATTGTTTGGTGGCTCAATTCCTACTGGAAAATTAGTGTTTTCAGGTATGGAATGAGTGTAGTCATCAAGCGGAGGCAGTTCTGTTAGAATCTCTGTGTGTCTTGGCACAAGAACAGGCGGCAAAACTGAAACAAAGACATAGTGAAGGGAACGTGTTAACTAACAAAATGTTCTCTTTCACAATTACCTTTTAAAGAAATTCCTAATTTCACTGTTAAATGAACACAGGATTAAAAGCAAGCATACAACATTACATTTGCACCCCTCCCCCTTCCCTTTATTAAGTAAAAACTAAAAATTAGATAATTTATGTTCAAAGTCACAGTAAGAGATGAAAAGTAAAAATCAGAGCTTCACAAGACACCAAGTGATTATCTTTTACAACCCAGCAACATAACCGTACATTTAAGCCACCTGGTTTTATTGGACTATTTTCTATTTCCATCACCCTATAACCCACAAATGCTACAATTAGCTTAATACCTTCAAAACAAGGCTCGACAAGCACTTCCCCACCAACTAAATAAAAACAAGTGCGTTACTTTAAAGTAAAAAAAAAACCCAGCTGTGATCAACAAGAAAAAAAGGTTTAGTAGAACAAATACATTTATGCAAGAAAATCCACCGACAGAGGGAAGGAGATCATTAAATCTTTTTGCACTGTTTTATACCTGGCGTTTCCACCCTTTGGTAGTGATAAGGGTTAACACACACTTCATCCTTTTTAAGATTAAAAGCATATTCACAGGTCTCAATTGCTCGTAGCTCATGATGACTGTGCAGGTCTGGCCACCTCCACAATCGACAGTAGATAACATGTGGTAAACCCTTACGGTGAGATACCTGGAGTCGGCCATCAAGAGATCTGAAATTTAAAGAAATAGGTGGGAAAAATAAGTAAATTGCGGTGTTCTAGTTGATTCATTTTGTTCATAAATCAATGCAATAATGCTGTTAGAAGGAATAAAAATATATTAATATATTAAAATATTGGGACCAAGTAGTCTCCCAGTAAACGATTAATTATTCATTAAAATTACCTAGTATCATATTTTCATAAACATTGATTAATTACTGCAGAGCTGCATTAGCCATTATACAACTACGTCTCTTACTGGTCAGCAAAGGGCCAATCAGCAGCTTGCTGCCAAGGCCAGGAGGACAAATAAATAAAAGCATAAGATTAACAAAAGGAAAACAGTACATTCTCCCATCTTCAGACTGAAGAGAGTAGTATTTATTCAGCTGTACAGTTTTATATTCATTAAGTCCGAGAGGTATGACTGTCTGGGCTTTAACTTTTTAGATTTAATTTGTGACGTTCATTAACAATTCCCTTGGGAACATAAGGAAATACTACAGTAAACATTTTATACTTGTCTGAAATTTGTTGTGGGTGGTGAAAAAGCCAATTTGTATGAATTATATTGGAACTTTTACTGGTTGACACTGATACAGTACAGAAGCTTAATTTTTGGTTGGAATTTTTCATATCTTGTCAGTATGTAAGTAACCTGCAGTTTTTTTTTTTTAAATGAAGCAATATGAGAACTACCTTCCTCTGTGTGGTCTAACAGCAAAATCAAAGCTTAACATTATATTGAATAGAGAACAGGTTGATACCTGCAGAACTTGCATTTCTCAATAAAGTGCTCTAAGTTCAGACTTTCTGCATCCCATTTAGTGTGAGGCTGTTCAATAGTATGTGACATAGTTTAGAATATTCACCTGGTTTGGTCAGGATAGCTGTAAAGGCCTGTTGTATCCCACTGATCTATCGTATTTGGTGTACTCAGTCCCCAAATTTCAGAGCAATTGCTGTGCACAGAAATTGAAAAAAAAATTGATGTAAACATGGGGCATGGTTCATTCAAAAATACCATGAGATTATAACATGGACAAAAAGAAACACAAAATGGCCTCTTTCATTTGAGTTTTGTAAGGAATCTAATTTATACAGGTGAAGTACACCGTCTCACTTTAAACAAAAAAGTTCATATAAAAGAGGCCTGCAGAATGGAAAAACAAAAACACGAACAAAGAAATGGAAAAAAGTTCAGCATAGCTGAAACTTTGTAATCAGTTGCACTACAGCTCTGTGGTTGAATTAGGAGACTTCAGAATGAGTTGACATTTAGGTTTACATTTTGAGAAAGGTAAACAAGTTACTTACATTAATATTTTAATATGAAAAATAAAAGTAACACAACATTTGTTATAGACCGCTCCATAAAATAACCCCTAATTCCACCAGAGCTTTTAAAGTACTGCTGAATAACCAAGACGACGTTTATAAAACTTGAGTCCACCTTTTTTTTGTTTGATAAACTGCTCAAGATTTATCCTTAAATCTTCTTGGCAATTAAAATACTATATGATAATGCTTTATTTTGCTTTACATTAATATACTTAAGCCTCTTTATGCTATCTTGGAAAAAAAATTGTATCCCAAACTAGTCAAGATACAGAAACAGACAAATGTATGGACGTTACAAAAATATGACCGCCAATTGACAAACAGGAGCAGTTCCAGAAACAAAATATGGAATGGAAAACAAGACTTGTGAATACTTTGATGGCTGTATGACAATATATACTGGAGGTACATCATCAGAATCCGATATATAATGAATGAAGCCCTGCCCCTTCAAGATTATTTCATTGTCTCGGCACTCTCTGAAATGGGACTGAATTTCAAACTTTTTTATTTTTTTTTTTAAACATTTTAAGTTACTTTAATCTGCTTCATATATGACCAGTAACATTGAGGCCAAAAGTTGTGCTGCGTCTCCTGTGTACTTTATAGGCCTCTATTAAAAACTAAAATTTGATGTTATGCACAACAAATTGTAAAATTGCATAGCGTTAGGTTACTCATAACCCTTGTTCCCTGAAATAGAAATGTAACCATCTACCTCCTAAAGACCCGAAACCTGAATATTTTATACCAAAGCTGCTCTAAGCCTGTGACGAAGTCGTGACCCCATCCCCAAGGGATCAAAAGTACTGCAGTCACAGATCTCAGCATCATTTTTCCTTTAAGCCTGTTGCAAATAATGGACACAGTAACCTTGGCCGTTAATAGTTATATTTCTATTTCAGGAAACCAGGGTTGTGATAATAACCTAACATTCCCTTTCAAGTATGACATGTAACCATTAACGAATGGGCGAGTATACCCAAGCCGTTGCAAGGGCAAGATTGCAGAATGACCGGAATGCCACAAGGCTAAGCCAAGAAGCTGCCCTGTGCGATACCACTCGGATCCCCAGTAACAGGCAGCTAGGGTGAAAAATTGAGGGAGAAACTCACCTCTATGCCTGTTGTAAGGGTTGACTGGAAAGCCACCTTAACACTCTAGTTCCAAAACCAGGGTTCTGAGGATCCATGACATTTAGCCCATAGAACCTAGTGAAGGTATGGGGAGTAGCACACACCACCGCATTGCATATGTCCTTTACAGATGCACTTTGGAATAAAGCCCACAAAGTTGCAAGGCCCCTGCTGGAATGGGCAGTGAGCTTTTCTGGAAGGGGCAAGTTGGCCAGCTAATAGGCAGTCCTGACAGTGTCTGCTATCCACTTGGGACAGCCACTGCTTAGTCAGGGCTTGACCATGGGACTTCATCCCATAGCAGACAAATCAGACTTCCTCCAACAATTTGTCTCGTCAACATAATACACCAGGGCCTGAACTGGGCAGAGTGTATGGAGCGGTCACTCACTGTCAGACTGGAAAGGAGGTGGATGGAAATCCTCAAATTCCAGACTGGTTGACATGGAAAGCCGAGATAGTCGTCGGCAAGAAGGAAAGATTGGTGCGGAGCATGACCTTTGTCCTGGCCACATGCTTTCGTGATTCACTTGCTTTGGAGGGATAGCAACCAAGAAAGCCCCTTTAAAATGATAAATGTCAGCTCAGCTGAATGCAAGGGTTCAAACTGAGGTTTCACAAGTGCATTAAGCACCACGCTTAGCCTCCATTGTGGGACAATGTCCTTTATAGGCTGCCAAAGCCGCCAGGCCCCTTCAAAAATTGGCCCATCAGGAAGTGAGCTCCTGGGGAGACCGAGTCAATCTTGACATAAGCTGAAATAGCTGCCAGATAGACCTTTAACGTGGAGGAAGATTTCCCCTCGTCAAAAGGTACTGCAAAACTGCAGTACAACTGCCATAGGCCAAATCGAACCCACAAGGCAGATACGTCTGGAGGATACCACACTTGTACCTGTACTGGAAGCGCGTGGACAGTGCTCTGGCATTCTGTTGAGTGTCAATAACCCTGTTGGAAAGTCCCAGGCAGCTCAAATGCAGTGTGCCAAGGCATCTATTCCCAGCGGTTCCCAACCTATTATGTAGAACCAGAGGGGACACGGGTTGATTCCTGGGAGGCAAAGATGTCTATCTCTGCTCTCTTGAACCTCTCCTAGATGAGGCTCACCACCTCGGGTGAAGCCTCCACTCTGAGACGCTGGGAACTCTCCTTGAGAGGTCCACTGCCCAGTTCGTCACCCGGGCACATGAACTGAGGAGAGGACGAAGTTCTCGTGCGCCCACAGAAAAAGCTTGCAGGCCACATGGAGGCTGGGCTACCCCACCATTACGTTGTCTGTGTGGACAAGTCCATGTCTCCCTTGAACATCCTGCAAGAAATTCTGCAAGGTCAGGTAAATTGCCTGCAGCTCTAAAACATTGATGTGGAGACCCTTCCATGCAGGGTTCCACACACCTTCCACACCCTGGCCATTCCACACAAAGCCCCTGCCTAGGCTGGATGCTTCCGTGGTGACTATCTCTGTTCTGGTGACACTACCCAGTGCTACAGCTAGGCGTAGACGGGACATCTGTTTCCATCAAGAGAGTGCCCTTAGACAGAGGTGGGACACTGTCAATAGGTGGTCGCGGTTCAACATGGTCAGGAAGACACTGCAGTTGAAACAGGAATGCAGAGGGTGCTTGTGCAGAAGACCAAATGGAACCTATTATGAAAAGCTGTGGGCCGGTCCCAATCATCGCCTCTGGCAGTGGCTACAGCCAGCTGTGCTGGCATTTGTGACTGCTGTGCCCTAGGACGGCACTTTGCCGTTGGTTTACGTACCAGAGGTGGTCGCTTGGGAAGTAGGCAAACCAGCTTCTTAGTGGATTCCCGGGCACAGTGAGAGCGCTGCAGCATCTACTCCACCGCAGGACCAAACTTATGCCCTGGAGTGACCACCAATAGCGGTGCTTTGTCCCCGTCAAGCACCCATGCCACAGCTGCCTGTATTCAGCTACCAGCACAGCCAGGTTCCTGCCTACAGCCTGTCCGTTGAGTTTGGACAACAGGAATAGGTTTTTGTTCACCAGGCGCAGCTCATTCAGCTGTTTTGGCAAGGGCCTGTGGTTTGTGGAGAGGGGCCGCAGCAAAAGTGACTGGTATTCTGCCAGGATGCTATTATAATTGCACAGCACAGCCAAATTAGGCACCTGGACCAAGGCAGCAGTGGATGCCTCAACCACATCATGCACCCTATATAGGGCGTCCATTATACAGGAAACAGCAGGAGCTGATGCTGGATGGTCCCAGGAAGACTTATTTCATATAAAAAATCTTGTCATTAACTCTTTGCGGTCCTGTGTTTGAGCAGGAGTAAGGGATGTAGAACATTCCTTAGAGCTAAGGGATAACATCTCCAGTGTGCTCTTAGACAAAGGGTCACAAAACTCGCAAAAGCTGCAGTTAACTAGCGCCTCCTTGGCATGCTCTGGGACCTGTCATGCTTGTCCTCCTTAGGCAGATTGGCCTTGCACGCCTCACACGGATGGAACCCAGGAATAAAGCAAGGAAAAACAATGCAATGTACAGTATATGGTTGTACAGCTGTTGCCTCAATACGCTTGTATAATGGATCAGGGCCGTCAAGACCCGGCGGCACCAAGTCGGTTCGGTATACTTAACACCAGGTCGGTACTGGATTGGACCCTAGTCAGCATCTGTCAGTCCGCTACCAGTTCAGTGGCTTGGCACCGGTTAAGTGACCACGGTACCAGCTTGGTAGCCTCAGTCCCAGTTCAGTACCAGGTTGGTCACCTCTGTACCAGTTCAGTATGGGTCCACCGGTCACAGCTACTGCTCAGTTCGGCACCGGTACTGGTGCAGTAACCTTGGCCCCAGTCTCAGTACCGGTTCGTGATCTCAGTACTGGTTCGGTACGGGTCTATTGGCTCACAATCACCTTGGATGGCAACATACAGGGATGCCCATCTGTAAAGCCACTGGCAAAACCAGTCGGGTCAGTACCAAAACGAGACTGAGGGAAGCCTGTGTGTTAGAAAAACTAACTGCTTTTGCAACAGTGATGCTAAAATATCCGATCACCAGAACAGCAGAGATATTGTGTAATTACAAGCAGCAAGCCAAAGTGAGCGAGTATCTCGGCCCTGTGCAATGCTGCTGCTCTTACTGGACGCATGCCAAGCACCACGTTAGACAGGCCTTAGCATGGTATCTAATAAACAAAACAGTACATTTCAAGTTACAAAGTTATATGAATATATAAAATGTCTCATATTGGCCAATTAGCAAAAAAAAAAAAAAAGGAAGAGGAGAAGCAAATAAGCTGGAGCTATGCAGCCTCGGGGAGAGCACAGTCAGCCCAATTATGCTGCTGGCTCCAGTGGAATGAGCGACTCGAGCCGCTAGTTTCACTCAGGGCCATAGTGGGACATGACCAGCAACAAGCTGTAGTGCACACAAATACGCATAATAGATTTTTCTTTTTTGTGGTCAACTTGACATTGAGGTATAAATATGTAAATGACTCTGCGTTTGTGAATCCCATGCGCATGTCCGTTCTTGACGCTTCCTAAATATATGTATAAGATAACCTAACAGCTTTGAGTGGCAGATTTGCAAAACTAACAATTATATAAAACACCTCCTACCTAGAACACCAGACGCGTCATTTTGACGCATATTACAATACATGTTTTTTTTGTATAGCCTAAAGAGTGTTATTTTAGTATACAAGCCCTACCCCCACTTTCTTCCTAGCCCACACGGAAGTATGTATTTCAGTGGAAAGTTGGGGTGGTGTGGTCTGGCTGTAATTCAATGAAACTGTGTCTGTGTTTACATCACAGCTCCTGGATGTAAACAAACCTGGGATTCATTTTTTATATATAGACAATGTTATGGAATTGTTTTGATTTGAAAGAAATTAGAAGCATTTGCCCTGGCAACGAGGGCAACAAGGATTTGCCCACAACAATAGAGGCGCTGCTGTTTCCCCACAGAAGAGCACTCTGCTGCAGTCACGTAATATAAATAACGTTATTACTAATAACAATAAGACAACAATAATAATAATAATAATAATAATAATAATAATAATAATAATAATAATAATATTTTATGTAGTTGACACTACACAATATCCAGGAGTGACTTGCATGTTCAATGAGGAGGATGTATCAGATGTCATTCTTAAAGAATTCTGCTATATGCATCTATAGTCTTTTATGTTTCCATTTAAAAGTGTTTCTGCTATGCAAATGTTAGATATGATGTTCATGAGTAAAACTTTTGAGTTGTATCCGATAGTTTGTCTTTCATTTTCATGTTGAAGCTGTTTAAAATGTAAACGCCAAATTGACGTCTTGGCGGTTCTAGGTAGTCAGAAAATATGGCGGTTCTAGTGTTAAGTGATTTGTTAATATACATCACATACAAAATGTGTAAAACACATAAAATGCTAAATAAGCAGATATAAGCACCATGCACTTATCTGAACAAGGCTCTCCGATCGGGTCAGTCTTGAAAGGAAAAATGGCACTGAGATCTGCGACTGAGTACTTTTGATCCCCGGGCGGGTCATGACTGGGTCACAGGCTCAAAGAGCAGCTTTGGTATAAAGTATTCAAGATTCAGGTCTTTAGTAAGTTAATACCCATTTGGAATTGGTAACATTTCCTACTTGACAGGGAACCAAGACAGTTCCAATACAATTATTTTTTTTTTCTTAAATTGTTTGCCATCATGAAAAGCCTCCCACATACCCAGAGCCTGGGGAGGGACGGGGACGACGACTAAATTTCAGCCCATTGAGAAATTTGTTTTACCACTAAATGTAGTCATGCCAACTAATATTTTTGAATGTAGTATTTTCTGAAGTGCAACGATAGGAGCTGAAACATGGGACAGTTTTATTTTGCACTACAGGAAAAATACAGGGAAGGCATTTCTTATTGACTGTGGGCACTTGACAGTAAAATCACCTAGAAATTAATAACCAAAGTCTGAAGTTATTCTTTTGTTTAAAAGTGATGTAATGCTTTTCAGGCCAACAGGGCCAAGAAGTCATACTGGGAACAAATGTTCACTTCTCAGATGCATACAGAGAAACTACAGTTACACTTGTTCCCTGGATATCCGGATACATTTGGAGTTTGTGTAGGCTACTTGGTGCTGTAAATTGATTAGCCAGAACCTAAGGGGCACAAACTCACTTCTCTGAAAACAAAGAGTTAAAAATCCAAACCATTAATTAAGTGCTTTAATTGTTAGAATTCAATGGTGCAATGGCAGACCGACAAGATTTTTTTTTTTTTTTTTTTAAAGAAACTTTATTAGGTGCTTCCCATAACACAATTGCCACAAGCAAAGCACCTAAAAGCAGCATTGTGTTATTTACATAGGACATTAATAAACCAAAAATCTCCTTTTGCATATTGTGTGACGCTGAATGTACAGTAAACATACTGTATAAAACCTGCTTTTGATGTTTGCACAAAAATCGATTCTTTTACACCACTAGTGAATTCTCTTGGCCTGCATCAATCATTTACTTTCAACGGCACTTCTGGTTATATTTATAAAAAAAAAATTTAAAAACACACCACACAGATGGGTGGTTGATTCAATCCCTGGTGCTGTCAAATTACACCAATACATCCAGTTTTGGTTTACCCCAGCGGTATATGCTGATCAAATTAGCCCCTTACACAGTACTGCTAAATGTTGGTATTGGCATAGATACAATACCCATGGCAAACACAAACCAAACTGCCCATAAAGTTTTTCAACAACTCACCAACAGCTTACTTAATTGTCTACTCTTTGTGGCAAACAGCAGACACAGTTTGGCTCTGCACTGTATTGAGACACAGTAGGTTTCTCAAACATTTCAAAGTTATTTCTGATTCTAACCTGGCTTGTGTCACTACCAGGACTATAGTGTACGGCACCGTCAATACACTGTGGAAACTGCTTGTACTGTTAAACATGGCAAAACAATTAAGCTACTGGCGCTTTCAACATGCTAGGTACATCTTTGGCAGTGAATATTTATTCAAGACTTACCTTATTACAGTCCTACTTCATGTTCAATTGAGAAATGGATTTTGCATTTTTTCCACTAATAAAGTTAGAATAAAATATTAATCTCCAGCTGGCCAAACTGTCACTTTTCATTGGATATACATTTTTCACACAACATCATTAACTTTGCAGTAAAGCTTGAGATACAGCTGCTTCCCATACATATCTGTAAAAATGAGAAGTAACAAAAGTACGACCTCCCTATTTGGCACAAATACATGCATGAAGCATGCAGGGCCTCAAGAGCACTCTTACTTTTGATAATCTATACACAAGGAATAATCTAGGCAACAGCAGATCACTCGTGAAAACCTGATAAACCACTGGCTAAAGTTAGCAAACTGAATAGTGAATTAAATAATGGATTTGTTCAATATTTACATGTGATGTAAAAAATAAATAATAATTGCACCAAAACTTGCTTATGTTGAAGTTGTTTCTAAATTCAGCCTAGTTTTATGGGATATTTGTACAGAGACAAGCTAGTCATCTCAGAGTTGACAAATAACAATGAGCAGGAAACTGAATCACTCCTGGTATTACACCACCACCTGATCCAACACATGTGAAACATGCACTTTCAATCAAAACAGCAGAAGCAGCCTCAGCGAGGACTGCATCCCATCCTCCACACCCCCTGGGGGGGCAACAGGGAAGCTACTACAAGTTGGCAATTACACAGTCCACCTCTTTTTTGCCTTTTTAGCGGAGTATTGAACTGTAAATTTAGCATCTATATGCAGAGGTACCATCCATTGTAAAACTTGGTTGGAGTGTTGAATGGTGGTGATATAGCACAGATCTCCACTCTGCAATACATAA
Organism: Acipenser oxyrinchus oxyrinchus; assembly: GCA_030684275.1. Lineage (NCBI taxonomy): Eukaryota > Metazoa > Chordata > Actinopteri > Acipenseriformes > Acipenseridae > Acipenser > Acipenser oxyrinchus. The sequence continues at coordinate 121,557 of JAGXEW010000315.1, read as the reverse complement.
AGCATTTTAAAACTAAAAAGCTTAACTCTCTCTACCTAGAACAAATGAACACAGACTACAGTACTATACTGTACTTGCAGTAAAAGACTAAGGTTATCCATACAACAAAATACTTACAATTATTGCTGCAACTGATGTTTACATTTACCCTAAATAAATATTCTACTTCACATTACCTCAGATTCAAAAGAGCATGATCAAGCAGCATCAATACATCCAATACAAAATGACTTGCTACATAGATTTAGGTTATAGCAAGGTGTACTGAATAAAAATCATGAAATGATCATGAAATAGTTATATAGTTTTATTTTTTCACATCTAAGGAGTTGTACCCATCAGAAAATCACTCGTCCTTGCTGTATTTAAAAAAAAAAAAATACTGAGGTGACGCAGATCCAATTTTTCCATGTCCTTTTGCACTTTCCTGAATTCTCCTCAAGACAGGTTACCAAATGGCCTTTTAAGCTAATTATGTTTTCTTAATTTAGCAAACAAACAGGCACAAGCATAGCTTGTCGACTTCGGCACGCTTTGCAGACTGACAAAATAATTTCACACTTAAAATAGCTCATTTGTTATGTACTTGTCACCTTGACACTGTAGTTGAGCAAGATGTTTGCTTTGTTTGAGTTTCACAAGACTGGTCAGCTCCGTCAGATTCACATGGTTTCACAGAGTTGACAAGACCACCTTGATGCAAGACATCCTTAGTCTTACTCATTCACCTACAGTTAGTATGACATAGTATTTTTAGGCTCAAAATGGCAGCTGCACCAGCAAAAAATGGTAACGCTTTTAGCAAAAACAATTATGTCCAATTATCTATCTGGAGGATGGTGGGATACTATTCTGCAAGTCATTTGATTGATCATGTAGAAGTCAATACCAACGAAAAGATCATATTGCCAGTCGTAAACATGTAGGAGAACAAGAAACCAAAAAGAGATGGCACCAATGGGAAACATTCTTCTGTATGCTGAAAACTTAGACCTAAAGGTACTGTGCTCAAGGTGGGGCTTTCCCAAAGTGAGCAAGCTAAATTAATTGCATATTTAATTATTGTTTAGTTTACTTCTTTCCACTCTACCTCCCTTTAACCCTTTCCGGTCCATTGTCGGACTGGGTCCGACATTGCAATTATTCCTCATAGGTCCTTTGTCGGACTGGGTCCGACATCATTCTAGTAACGCAAAAACGGGTTTCTAGTCGCTTTTTCTCCGAAAGCCGAGAAACCATTCAATTGTCGAATGGGAGCGACAGGAGCCGAGACAAGTCAAAAAAAAAAAAAAAAAAAGGCGTATCTCATGAATAGTCATAGTACCCCATTGGCATCAGATGGGGCGGTCAGATGGAAACAAGCTGGGAGTATAGTATCAGCGCACAGAGACTATCACAGACATTTGCAGAGCTTTTTGAGATGTTATAGCAATAAAATAATGACTTGGATTGCATTATTGAGGAGTTTGGTGATAAAACGAAGTCATCAGGAGATGATTGATCGGTATGTACGACTATTATTTTTTATTTGGTAGCATATGTGAAAGCCGATAGCAAACGAAAGGGTGGGCGGGCTGGAGAGCCCTAGTGAGTGCTTTGTTGATATGCAGGGCCATTTAAACCCGCTTGACTGTGAAAAAATACTTTTAAACAGCTGCCTAAAATTAACTGCGCTGCGGTGAAAATTAATTAGACCTGGCGAGCCTGGACGCAGAATTAATAAATGGACCGCAAATTAATGAAGCTATAATTAGCAATGTTAAACGATGACCGCTTCTCAATTAAATTGTATTATCTGACGATGAAGAAACAAGCTCAACGCTATTTTTCTAGCTATATATCGTTTCATGTGTGCCGTGCCCCACCCCGCAAGTATTTTTGTGTTTTATGTTTTATGTTGTGTGTATGTATTGGTGCACTGAGTGTGGGTTATGTAGCACAGGTGATTTAAAACCTATATTTGTATTTAGGCACAGGGATTGCACAATCACTTCACACGAGATTAAAGTGGGTATTTGTATGGGGGCATGAACACAGAGGTTGGGTGTTCAGTTTGGAGAGAACGAGAGACGAGAAAGAAGAACAACACTGCTACTTGTGCTGGCTTAATATCAGCACAATACTTGTTGTATTTCATGTTTGTTTAGTGTGTGTTTTTGTATGTTTTGGCCAACATGCCTGTTTGTTTTGGAAAAGTGTTTTGTTTAAACTTTTTATTTACAATAAACCAGCGCAACAGCGCATTCACTGCACCGACTGTGTCCAATGTCTTCCTGGTCTGACGTCAAGCCGCTAATCCGTGACAGTTCCTTAAAGGAAATCAATCTCTTTAAAAGATGTAGTCACTACACAACCGCTTGTTTCATGAAGACATTCCGCCTGGAGACACATCTCTTGTTAAACTTAGAAAATAAGAAAATCGCAAATAATAAAAAAAAAAAAAAACATTGGGAGGATTAATTGTGTTTACATTAAAAGGGAGCTATTTAAATTACAATCGGGTGATACACAGCAATGAACCTGTGTACAGCAAAGAGTAGGTCAACAATCCTTTTTTTTTTTTTTTAAATCAAAGTGTTTCATATTTATTCTGGTTATTTTAAATGCCAGTAAAATTAAAAACTTAATTTGTGTAGTACTGTAAATAGGATTACGCCACATGACATTGCAGGACTGTTAAACTGTAATATTTGTATTGTTATTTAATGCCAGCGTAAGAGAAGTCTTTCTATGGATAGATTTTGTATGTGATATATTAACTAATTGCTTAAATAGTAACCCACTTATTTACATCAGAAACTAGAAACATTTGTTTCTCAAAAGTGTAAGATAACATGTACAGCACATTTATTATTAAATAAGTCTCAAGGACACCCAATATGGCTTACTTTTGAGACCCATTATCTCACCTTTGGTCAACTACAGGTGATGTCAAAACTGTAGTGTGCAACCATTTAATCAAAAACAAAATCCATTTTTTTTCTTCATAAAACAGTTGAGGTACTAGGTCAGCATTAGCATATAAGCCAGCCACCTACATTTTTAAATATAGGCTAAATATAGTTTTACCTGATGAACATATCAATTATCAACATAACAAACATGTAGGTCTTTTGAAATACATTCTTTTAAAATAAGATTCAATTTGTAATGTTTTCACTGGATTAAAATGGCTGCTTTCACAGCTACAGGCAGACCACAAAACTAGAATGACCAGAGGAGGCAAAGACAAGTACTGTCAGACAAACCAGCAGGGTGTTCATGCGTATTTTTAGATTTAAACAAAAATGCTTTTATTAATAGGTTTTAACCCAACAACTGAAAATGACAAACAACAAGTTACCTTTTTTCTGTTGGCTTTTACACAGTTGCTTATGTTTGGGAAGCAGTCAGCAAGAAAGTCTAATTGAATTTCAGCATACAACCACCTAACAGGAGATCACATGAAAGGGGTGCGACTCAGTATATGCGTTCAGTCCGCTCCGCTCCAATATGTACTGGGTCCATGCTTTCCAGTTGTCCAAAGTGGGAACTACAACGCAGAGTATGAGCCTGCCAACATTGACACTTGCACCTCACAATGCAGCTGTATTACCTGCGGGCTGCCTGTGTAAGACGCGTGTCCCTGGGAAACCAGAGTGTCTCGACAAACCATGTGTGCTTCCCGAGAGCCTTGGACAGGTAGGTAGAACCAAACCCTTTTCTGAATCATTTTATCTGAAGGAGACCGACAAACTAGAAACCTACAAGTAATCAAATGAAGAAAAAACAAATACCTGTCATTCTGTGAAACAATACAATATATAAAAGTGATTTACCTTTTGGTGGTGCTTTGAATTTGTGGCACCTTCATAATAAAACAAATGTGTTTTTCTTTAAATGTTTATGCTGATACATACAGCTACACCTGAATACCTCAGCGATGCATGCATTGTACTAGTAATGTTTATGTACTGGAATGGTTTTATGATGTTCCTGATGAAAATATAATCTCAGGTATTTTAACATTGTGCTGTTATTGGAAATCATTAACGGAAAACCCTATTTCTGCACAAGTTTGTTCATATAAATGCTGAATCAAGGAAAACAAAGGAGACAACACTTATGTTCAACGTATATCTTAACGTAAAAGGAAATTAGAAGTTAAAATAAATGTATAGATTATCAAAAAGCCTGAACAGGCCTATCCTTAAAAGGTATAGTCACTTTAATTGCATAAAAGGTAAATAACATCACCTGGCAAGGATAACTCATTACTACAAGTATCATTACCATGAAAGTGTCACCACGACCTACGCCTTTGTAGAAAAGTATATTATGCCATAGCTTCATCAAAACCAGATCAGGTTAGCACTGGAAGAAATAGACTTCAATGAGACATCAGTTATTTAAATGCCCTTATAAAAAGAAAATTAAAACACTGAAAAAGAAAGCTTTAAGAAATTTAGAAACACTGGTGGTCATTTTTTTCTTCTTCCAGAAAGCTACAGGGCGATTGATGTCCAGATACAACTGACCCACATGGAATAGACAGATCATCAACAGCAGTACATTATTTTTAATCAGCACTAACATATCAAAATGAAAGCGTGATTGATTCATGACATTCCATTTTTTATTTTATTTATTTATTTATTTATTTTTTAATTACACATTAGTTGCTTGCAAGATCAGTGACATGACAGATAAACCAAATCAGAGCAGGGAATTTGCTTTATACTTTAATAGAATGGCCAGCGTATATAGTGATTGCAAGTATACAGTACGCTACTATATTTTACAGGAGTTATGGCTGAGATAATACATATATATAAAACAACTTAAACAGGAGAGAACACCGTGCCCTCAGTGGCTATCACAGTGTTACCGAGGTGCAGGGACACTGCAGCTTGAGCACAGTAGAAAGTTAATAAAGGTGCATTATTTTTATTTATTTTTTTATTTCAAAACGAACAATTAGTTAACGGTATTGTGAGGGAGCCCCTCACATGGTAATGTCTTTATAAAGTGTGCAATGCATTTGTACTATTTTAAATATATACCCTGACGTTATTGTTGTTTTTATTAAGTCAGCAGAAAGCCGTGCTCATGTTTATAGTCTGTGTACACGCTTAGGCCACCAAGTTTTTGTACGGTAATACTGTATATTGATTGTATAATAATAATAATACATTTGTTTTCAAGATGTAAAACTTGCAGAGTTTAGTTACTGATAATGCACAGTGGATACTGTGAGTGTAAAGGGTAAAGAACAAAAATAACTAATCTTTTTATATTTGTGTTTTATTGATATTTTTATGAAGACTGGTAAAAGGTGGGACTAGGTTCTATAAATGGCACAGGTGAGGAAAACTAAAACACTACTACAAGTGGACAATAATTCCCACAGTCCTTTTAGGACCCAGAACATGATTGTTTTAATTTGTTACGTAGTGAATATTTTAAAACTAATGATGAGATATTGGTTGGATCAAAAACCCAGACTGCGAGTCCCCAGGACTGATCAAGTCTGGGAAAATAATGCAAATGATACTGTCAAACATAATTCCCTACATTTAATATAAGGAAACTTAGCTTGTTATTGTTTGCTAGAAATATTAATATTATCTGGTATCTGGTTATATATGACAAAGAAAACCAAAACATGTTTTATTAGTGGCCCTCAGAAGTGATGTCTGATTTCTTTTCTGAACCTTACAATTGTATCTGTCTACATTTTTTTTTTTTTTTTTTTTTTAAAGGTGAGAGTGTAATATGGAAATGTTGATCTACTGAAAAATGTGGGATACCAAAATCTGTGGTGAGCTACTAGAGCTTACCTTTGGTAGCCCATCTCTCTCAAAGTCTTAGACATGTTGCATTTTTCTACTCTCATGCATTGAGTATGAACAATTTACTCAAAGCCTCCACTAGTGTTTTCTACAATTATAACAACCTTGACTTGTCTAATAAGGGTGAGCAATACTTGAAGATAATATCCTTAAGGAATAGAAAGACGACAAGCGTTGAATTGACAACAGAACTGGCAGAAGGCACGGGTGTCGGTGTCCATTAAATCAACAGTACGAAGGTCACTCTTGAAACCAGGACTTAAAGGATATGTTGCAATAAGAATACCTCTGTTAAGAAAGGGGAACAAGACTAAAATATGCACAAAAACACAAATTGGAACCAACACCCTAAACTAACACCCTGATGTCACTTCTGTTTAAAGGTATGTGTATTTGGACACTTAATGTAAAGTACAGCACATTTAAAAGTAAACATTGCGCTTAGTATACACGTGTGTTTTAGCACATTGCCACTAACTTTGTCAATTTAACTAGCGGCACGGTGCTAGACATTTTACTAAGGAGGACTGATAACATGAATAGAAAAATGTAAGGTCAACAGATGAAAGAAAACACTTCAATCCACATTACAATGACTGATGGTATTGTGATCTGTTTATATAATCTCATGGCAACATGCTATGGAGCCCTTTAGTGATTACAATTCATATTTTGCTTGTGCATGATGACATGCGATTTATTTGCAATCTCATCAAGCTTACTACCAGGCACGTCCATAACAGTCACGTCCATAACAGGCACGTCCATAACGCTAATTTGGGCACTTACATAACAAACATTTTAAAGTTAGCTTTGAAGAGAAAGTTTGAAAAAAATATAATCTAGTATTCAGTATGTTATGGATGTGACATTTGGTTTTATTCAAACACCATTATTTTGAATCACTGTAAAATATTTTCCTTTATCCCAAGAAAATGTATTAGTAACTTGGTATTACATACCCAGTCAAAATGTGACATTTACAAATGTGTAACTAAAACATTTACCCTACCATTGATACCTACAATGTATGGAAGTCAGACTTCTGAAAATATAGCTTCAACAGTAACTTTAAATGGCTGTAAACAAAAGGCACACACTGAACAAAAATATAGCACGCATAAATGTACACCCTTTAGTAAAATTTTTTTTTTTTTTTTCATGGCCATGGTCACTTGACCATGGAATTGCCCACATAGCAGAAAAAAAATTATATACCACAATACATTTGTATAGCATGTCACTAGGGTTGTCACGATACCAGAATTTTGAACTTCAATACGATACCAGTTCAGTTTCACGATCACGGGGGTTCAGAAAACAGAAAAATCCATTGTTTGATTTGATACCGACAACATTTAGTACAGAAATGTAGGGCAGCAGTGTGGAGTAGTGGTTAGGGCTCGGGACTCTTGACCAGAGGGTTGTGGGTTAAATCCCAGATGGGGGACACTGCTGCTGTACCCTTGAGCAAGGTACTTTACCTAGATTGATCCAGTAAAACCCAACTGTATAAACGGGTAATTGTATGTAAAAATAATGATATCTTGTAATAATTGTAAGTCGCTTCTGGATAAGGGCGCCTGCTAAGAAATAAATAATAAACAAAAACTAATGAATGGCAGGATGTAAATAAAATACGCTTTTTAGAAAAAAAGAACATTTGTCAATAAATATTTTTTCAGTGCTCTAAGTAGAAAAAAATGTAATTTACAATCAAACTTAAACTTTTTCGTATGCTCCCATGACGTGTTTCTTCAAGCCTCTTGTCATACAAACACTGCTATTTCAATGTAATTTTTAAAAAAATATACATATATATTGTGCTTGTTTAAAGAAATGAGCCAACTAGCAAAGCTACCGATGTATTAGCTTAGCTAACTTGCTTGCTCGCTGGTTATCTGTAACATTAATGTGAAGGCAGACAAATACTATCTATCACTCCAACATAGAGCACAACACTGTGCACTGTTAGCTAGCTTGCTTTCTTAATTTCACATTTCCCCATTGTTTTCATTGAGGACATGTATTTAACTTATATATGTGATGCATTCATTCAATAATCTATGCTGTCACTAACCTGTCTCAATTATTTGAAGAGGTCAGGGTGCCTGTCCGCCAAATGCTTCGCTAAATTTTAGGTGTCGCCTCCTTTTGTTGTACTGTCTTAAAGCACCGTTTGTATATGGGCTTGGGTGGATCTTTTGCTTTGCCCTGCTCATTCGGCTTCATAAGTTTAAATACTTCAGCACTCCTGCTGTTCTCTTTCTAAGAGCGCAGGCCGCTGAGCTTGTGTGCCTCCCATCTTAACCTTTTACTCCTGAATTCTGGCTGTTTTGTTGTCGTTGTTTCCACCTGGAGTGTATGGTGTCCCTGCTCGGACATAAAGGGAAGCTTTTATTTATTTATTTATTTATTTTTTTAAGTAATCGACTCTGTCTTTTACATGGAGGACGAAACACGCAATTTTCATTACACAAGTAGGGTGCTCCGATACTTTCTGTTTTTCGGTATTACCGAATGCATAATTAATGAAGATCAGAACCGCTTTTGAAACTTGGTATTGCGGTAGTATCAAAGTATCGGTATTTTTGACAACCCTACATGTCACACATACAACTGCCACAATCAGACCATTTAAATAACAGATTTAAACAACAGTATACACAATACAAAAGCAGTAATTTTAAAGTTACATTGAAACACACCAAGATAACAAAGCCATTTTATAAAAGTGCGTTTTAGTCCTGACTTAAACTGTAACGGTCCCAGCTTGCATTCCATAATTTAGGAGCACTACAAGAATAAAACCCTACCTCCTGTGTTGCTTTTGTTGACCCTAGGAATAACCAGCTGCCTTGCATCCGGTGATCCCAGAGTGTGGTTTGGAAGATACAGGGTCAGTAACTCCTGCAAATAACTAGGTGCTAATCCATTCAGGTCCTTGTAAGTTAACAGCAAAATCTTAAATCAATTCAATACTGCACAGGGAGCCAGTGTAGAGAGGCCAAAACAGGGGTAATGTTTACTTTTCCTGGTTTTAGTCAATTCTGGCAGCAGTATTCTGATCAAGCTGCAAAGGGATACCACACATTGAACAGTAAACATTCAAATATTATTATTATTATTTTTATTTATATATACACCACCATGATCAACATTCAATGCATACATATGTAAAATGCAAGTTTAAAATACACCTAGATGCCTCCTCATACCCCCAGAATCTACACTGAACTATTTAAGAACATACTTGGCAAGTCTATCATACTTGGACAAGTGGTTCTTTAGAAATGTTACCTCTACCAACAGTCTTCTTGCCCCGGAGATTCTGATACTATTAATTGCTACAAATTGTCCTTAGAAAGTTTCAGCGCAGTTGATAACATATGCCTCTATTACATTCCTGTCAACAAATATATGGGCATCCTCAGCAGGGAGATGGATAAATTCAATTCAAGAGCTTTAGCAAAGATAAGCAAAGGTTAATAGTTTATTCTACACTTAACTTTGCTTGTTCATAACTGCACTTCCAGCAACGGATGCTCTTTGCTACGGCTGAGAAAGTACAACACACATAAAAGGAACATGCACAGCCAAATCTCTACAAAACAAGTCTTGCACAACATTTTCCATGACATTACAGATATATTTCAGTTTTGTAAATGCAATCACAATATGTACTGCAACAGGCTTGTCATGGCAGAGTGTAAAGATTTGTCAGCTGCTATGTAAAATGATGCAATCTGATTTCCATTAGTAAATATATTGATCAGCTACAAATCATCCTATCCATGAGTTTTAGAAATGCAGTCAAACCTGTACTGAAGACCACTTGTCTGACCATTCTGACTAATCCCTGTTGAGATGAGAGATCATCGATCTCTAAAGATCCCTATTAGATGGTCATTGACACTCAGTTAACATACTGGGACCACAACAAAGTCGACACATTTTACTATTAGTGCCCATTTCTCTATTTTAGAAACCTGTTTTCCCTACTTCCATTAACATTGCTTCAACAAAATAGATTGTTCAGGTTAAAGTTTTACTTGCTGCGTAAATCGAATTAACTGTCTTATTATATAATCATAGGAATGTTTATAGTTCCAGTGCTCATGAGAAATATTAAATACATTTGGGATTCATATTGGCATTAATGCAAATGTTTTACTTTGAGACAGCACATACGATAAGCTAGAACACAGAACAAAAACCACTTCTATACTGTTCTTAAAGATACTGCTGAAAAGATATGCAAGGCTTGCCACAACATTCCTCCTTAATAAACATGGCATGAAGCTGCTTTAAAAAAAAAGCAAGGTAGCTCTCCGAGATTAACACAGCCAGCATACACCTATTATACAATGACCATTGACATACAGTAACAGCAGAGCACAGAATAAAAACTAGAAAATATCAGTAAACTCAGTCACTGTGCCATTACGACCCATGTTCCTGGATTGTCACTGGATATATCAAAATGTGAGCTGTGTGAAAAAAGCAAATGTAAAATGTAAACTGCCCAGTTAAGTTTTTCAGGTTTTGTAAAATGCTACTTTGTTGCCATTAACAATTAAACCAAGTCCCTCCCAGGAATGAAACTTCATTCATTTCCTTTGCAGTACCGTTACCAGCCTGTATTCCAATCCTTCTTACCTTGGTATGGTAACACACTTGGTATTACAATTCTGAGTGGTGATAGCCTTCTCCAGTTCATCTAACTGTCCGGTTTTCTTGAGCTTCTTAACCAAACTTTTCACTGCTTTCTCACACCACTTCTCCTCCTGTCCATTTTGTTCTCCACCACCAGCTCCCCTGATCCGCTGGCAGATTTCTTCCACCCCAACAAGCTTCACAACCGGTGGGGTGAATGGCAGGATTGAGGACATTGTATATCCAAGACACACAACCACAAATGGTAAAGCCTGCCTTTGGGCAACCTAAGGGGAAATAATTACAAAATTAAAAGACCTAAAAAACATATAGTTCTATAATTCACTGTGAAAAGCTTTCATTTGTTCATGTTCTAGCACATTACATTTGCCTAATGTACAACTCTTTGTATTTGTTTACTTTCCCCTCCCCAACTTAAGAGTCAAAAAGGCAAGAAGCACACAAGTAGTACACTGTATCTTACTGCAACAAACTTTAGAACTACGCCTGAACTAGTGAGTTGCAAATCAACACCATTTGGTATTCTTAGGAATTATGTTGATTTATAGATTTCTATCTGATCCTATCATGGAATAAGTCTTCATGGATGTTATTTTGATTATCACTGAAAAAATCTGGGTACAACTTCATACCTTCGGCATTATTGACCCTATGCCTAATTGGTTGCCTTCAGTATTGAACTAAAAAGGTACAGAATATTTAAGCCGCAAAAGCGTTAACTACAGAAATCAAACTAATATTTGTATACTTTGGGGATGGTGGCATGCACAATGTAACACAAAGGGAAATACTCTATTGCCCAACAAAAGCCCTTGTACACAAGTGGGAAATGATGAGCTTTGTTTTCTTACAAATAGGCAATTATTGTTATAAAGAAAATCCTAAGAAGTTAACTATATGGCTAGAACGGGGACCAATCCTTCCAATATTAAGAAAAGAAAGAAACTGAATTCCTTTAATATTGCCCATGCAGTTTAAAAGCTTGATGACATGACTATTAAAACACACTCCAGTTTTAGGATAGTGAATTTAAAATTAAATATAAAATGCGACTAAAATAAAAGTAACCCGCATTCCTTTCGAATATGCCTATTAAACAGAAACCATAACAATTGCTCATGTGGCGTTTTCTGGCTTGTGTTTACCTGTGGTTTTATGAAAACGTCAAATCGTTTTTCGGAGCCACATTACTGCAAATGGTAAAGACATTATATGCACAGTACGCAACGCTACAACGTATAAAACGCATCAAAATAACACTGACCACGGAAGAAATGTCATTATGAAAGTTACCTATACATCAAACTCAACACAACTTGATACAAAACAATTGCAAAAACTATGAAGAGTCTAGGCAAGCATGCATAACATTGTTAAGGCCAGGCCACTGTGGATGTGCATTCCAAAACAAACATTCACAATAACACGTATATAAATAAGAAAACACACTTACCTCCGACGACTAGCAAATAACCTTGATAAATAAAAGTTCGTGATGCATAAATTAGAATGTAAAAATGATTTTCACTTAGCAGTTCCTGTCGGGCTATCCAGTCCTACTGCTTATGGAGCGACAATGTAACAATAAATCCGTGCGATAAAACACATAACCACCCCCGATATTACAGCATACAATTTTAAAGCAGTAAAAACAAAAACAAAAACAAAACAGCAATAACCCCAAAATCTGATTGAATATAATATTATTTAAAAATGACAAAAATGTATATTATTATGCTACTTTCTATGTCGGGAAAAAAGGTTAAGAAATATTTTTTAAATAACCCTATACTTCCAAGCAAAAACGCCCAGGGAAAAATATTGCATGCAAAAGGCGAAAAGATGGAAACTTTTCTGGTTGGGGAATTTTAAATAATTTCAACGAGATTTCATTATTTCTTTTTTTTTTTCTTTCCCTGTCGCCCCAACACACTCTCAGACGAACAGCCTCTACACATCAACCTACCTTACCCAAGCTGACGACGCGACACTTTCCCGGACTTATTCCCGCCTCCTGCTTTTCTATTGGTGATTTTGGGCTTTCAAAGTGGGGCGCTATGTCTCTGATCTGCGTCTGATTGGTGTACTTTGACGGTCAATCAAAATCTGGTAACGTCAAAGTTTTCGCTGTGTATCCCGCCCATCCTATAAGACGATTGGGAGGAATGAAACTATCAATACAGTTTTAACGATTTAAAATCAGGATGCGATTCGTGAACATAACTGTCTGTCAGATGACTTCATAATAGATTCGGCTCACACGGGGGCGGGGACAGAACGACAGTGGGTTAAGTTGAATCGTCTCAAAACATTTGTGTTGCAGCACAACCGTGTCCTTCCGCAAGAAACAATATAGGCCTTTCAGGAAATGGAAGTTTGATGAAAAAGGGGCACGTGGTCGATACGGTTGAGCAAAAGGAAACATGCCTTTAATTTTCAGAACTAACAATAATATAACAGACAGTAATTATTTGATAATTGCGGTTTCAGTTAGTTATGTAACACCTTATGTAGCTCTCCTAACGTGAACGGTGAACTAAAACCATGCTTGTTATGTCATTGTTTAGGATACTATATAGGGCATGTTTTAATCTTATAAGAAAGGAGTACTTTGCCAAAAGGAATACTGTTGAAGTAAACTTTTTTAAAATTATTTTCTGAATTCCTGTTGAATCTTCGCCGTCTCAATTTCAATGTTCTCAGTTGAATCCCACTGGCGTATGCTTTTTATTGTTAGGAATATATAAAGCACAGTACCAGGACCTCCTGCAACGTTGACATGCGAGCGCGAGGGGCACGATAAGACCAGAATGCTCACTCAGTCTCTTATGTAAGCATCTAAAATACTATATTTGAGATGTTTTTAATAATTTATAATATATATATTTTCTGGATTTCCAATTACTTTTTAAGTCGAATATAATTATACATAGCTATGTAAATCATTGTCCTTGCCATTATTCACTGGTCAATGACACTGCTTCTGAGCAGCATGATTTGGAAATAGGATCACATGTACATATTTCTTACTAGATGTCCAACAGGTACAGTATAGGTTTACATAAATTGTGTGCTGTTAAGATTGTAGACAACAACCAGAGTAGCAACTCTAACATAGACCAGTGCTGGAATTTACAGGGCATTTGTAACCCTATAAATACTGTCAGGAGTTTGATTCTGTTATGACTTATATTTATAAATGCAAGCTTGCCCCATTTAATAGTTTTATCATTATTCCTCTTTATTAAGTCATAGTAATAGCATACTGTAACTTTTATACAAATTATATACATAGATATATGAATACCCATTTTTTCCATAGTTAGCACAATTTTAACAGCAAGAAACCCATTCCTATAATCCTGATTATAGCTTTTGTTTCGTTGCCTACTTATTGTGAACCAATGGGTACTGTTGTTTACGGATCTTAAAGCTTGTTGTATATTACCCATCTGCTGTCTTAAATGATAACTCAGCCAGAGGGTGTCTGTGTGTAAGGGGACCAGCTGTCCTGGATTAATAGAAGGGCTTTCCTGTTCTGTATACAGAAAATACACTAGATGCTTCGAGCTGAACGGTTGATTGAGATAGCACCATTTTAAATGGAGACTGAACACAGGCTTAATCAGTCCAGTGACAGAATAATAAGACACAAAACCGAACCCCCACCCATTGTTGACCGTTCGCTTTCTTTCTGCTTTAGGTCATCTTTCCAGACTCTCAGCTGTTACTTATGTCAAGACAAATAGATGACTGGCAATCAGAGATGAGCTCAAAATAAATTGTAAGGTATAATGTTTACCTAAATAATGATCCATAACTATAAAAGTAAAGGTACAGCAAATCTTTGTGTTTCTAGTTGTTTAGTATTTCCATTCTGTGATGCATTAATTCCATCTACAAGGTGTGCAAGCAGTGTTTTTAGTATTTTTATTACATTTTTTTTTATTTTGCACAACCACATTTTCAGTCTGTCGATTAGCTAAAGTTGTTCAGGTCTGTCTAGATCTATTTAGTCAAAATGACTGAAAGAAAAAAAAACAGAAGGAAAAACCCTTCCCGTGATGCCGACACTGGCTGCAATGGTACGGCTCACTCTAGTTACCAGAGTAGAGTTCTATATTCTAGTTCAGGGTTTTCAGTCCTGGTCCTGGGGACCCACTGTGTCTTCTGTTTTTCATTCCAGCTGAGTTCTCAATTACTTAATTAATCCCTTAATTTGACTAATGTGCTTAATTAGACCTTTTTATTGTTCTCAGCTCCTGCAAAGTTGCCGCATTTTCAAGTTACTTATAACATTGTATAGTTAACTTGAAATCTCCAATTGTTTAACAGCTGAAAACAATGAAAAAAGTCTTACTTAGCTAATGTGTAGTTCAGTCAAGGGTTCAATTAAGTAATTGATGGCTCGGAATGAAAACCAGAAGACACAGTGGATCCCCAGGACCAGGAAACCCCAGTTAGACATTGACCAACAGTCTTGTTCAGTAGTGCTACAGATGGACTGCAGGTGGTTGTTAGGCTCTTGGCCTGTATCCCTCCACCAGTCTGCCTTATATGCAAATTAGAACAGGACCGTGAAATACTTGTGGGGAGGGTGCCAATATTTGAGTGAAGCTGGAAAACTCCATCCATCCACCCATGTGTCGTTGTACTAACAAAACAGTGCATTTTACTATAGGGTGCCAAAAGTATTGGCACCCTACTCTTAATATAATTCAAGAAAACGTGTTAAATACAAGCATTTAGTGAACACAAGCCACTAATTAATATGACAAAGACCAAAATACATAATTTTGGTAGTTTAACAAACAAGCTTTATAAAAAAAACACTTCAGCAATTTCAAATATGTGTTCCTGACACAGTAATTAAGCTACATAAGAAAGCCAATAGCCAGAAAAAGAGGTAATTATATGTTGAAGAAGAATGTTTGGCAACACAGCAGATGATGGTCAAGACACAGGAGTTGGATTCATGTTTAAAAAGATCCTTTACAGCAAACTACAACAAAGAAAATGGCTACAGAACAGTATAAAAGAAATATGGAATACCAAAATCCACAATGAAAGCAGTAATCAAGAAGTAGCACAGAACAAATTCAACTGAAACACTTGAAAGAAGTGGACGCCCAAAGAAAATAACAGGTACTGCAGGTAGTACAATCGTCTGAGCAGCTAAAAAAATCAGGAATAATAGTGCACGAAATAACTATACAAGCACCTGAGCACAGAACAGCTGTATACACGTAGACCTCTCTGCAAATTCATACACTGTCTAAAATTTGCCAAGAAATTTGAAGAGGAATCTGAAGCATTCTTCAACAAAATTCTCTGGTCCAGTGACATTACAATATAACTTTTCCTCAAAATGGACCACAGTATGTTTGGAGAAAAAAGGAAAGCCTTCAATGAAGAAAACCTTGTCCCTACAGTTAAACATAAAGGTGGTTTGACCATGATATCGGGTGCTTTAGCAGTTCAGGGACTGGAAACATTCCATGTATCAAAACATTCTACTAAGTACAATGATACCAGCTACTCGTAGGCTGATTGGCAGACCATTTATCTTCCAAAAGACACCGACCAAAGCATACGGCAAGTCTGGAATTCTTGAAGATAAAAGATAGAAGATAAAAGATCTGGAATGGCCTTCATAATCATCAGATCTCAATCCAATAGAAATGCTTTGGACTGATCTGAAGAAAGCTGTAGCCAAGCCTACACTTTTAAAATCTTCTCTGATAATAGATAATTGACATTAAATGTATATTTTTAACTATCAAACAAAAATAAATCTTACTGTACAGTTTTTATAGTTTATTATAATTGCATATCCATAAACACAATAAACTAAATAAATATAAAAAATATCTTCATATTAGCACAACATGCTAAAATGATAAATACATAAATCCAACTTAAAGTTTCTTTCTAATGGAACCAACCAATACATGGGCTATTTGGTACAGCTAATCATTGTTGATACTAGTATAAGCCATAGATTTTATTTCTGTGTTTTTCACTAATGTTAGAAAACAATATATATATAAAAAACATTTTTATTTTTGATAATTTAATGTAATATATTTGTTTATTTAGCAGATGCCTTTATCCAAGGCCACTTACAGAGACTAGGGTGTGTGAACTATGCATCAGCTGCAGAATCACTTACAATTACGTCTCACCCGAAAGACGGAGCACAAGGAGGTTAAGTGACTTGCTCAGGGTCACTCAATGAGTCATTCGCTGAGGTGGGATTTGAACCGGGACCTCCTGGTTACAAGCCCTTTTCTTTAACCACTGGACCACACAGCCTCCTATATATATACACTACTGTGCAAGTTTTAGGCAGGTGTGAAAAAATGTTGGTAAGTAAGAATGCTTTCAAAATAGACATGTTAATAGATTATATTTATCAATTAACTAAATGCAAAGTGAGTGAACAGAAGAAAAATCTAAATCAAATCCATATTTGGTGTGACCACCCTTTGCCTTCAAAACAGCATCAATTCTTCTAGGTACACTTGCACAAAGTCAGGGATTTTGTAGGCATATAGTCAGGTGTATGATTAAACAATTATACCAAACAGGTGCTAATGATCATCAATTCAATATGTAGGTTGAAACACAATCATTAACTGAAGCGGAAACAGTTGTGTAGGAGGAATAAAACTGGGTGAGGAACAGCCAAACTCAGCTAACAAGGTGAGGTTGCTGAAGACAGTTTACTGTCAAAAGTCATACACCATGGCAAGACTGAGCACAGCAACAAGACACAAGGTAGTTATACTGCATCAGCAAGGTCTCTCCCAGGCAGAAATTTCAAGGCAGACAGGGGTTTCCAGATGTGCTGTCCAAGCTCTTTTGAAGAAGCACAAAGAAACAGGCAACGTTGAGGACCGTGAGACGAGTGGTCGGCCGAGGAAACTTACTGCAGCAGATGAAAGACACATCATGCTTACTTCCTTCGCAATCGGAAGATGTCCAGCAGTGCCATCAGCTCAGAACTGGCAGAAAACAGTGGGACCCTGGTACACCCATCTACTGTCCGAGAAGTCTGGTCAGAAGTGGCCTTCATGGAAGACTTGCGGCCAAAAGCCATACCTCCGACGTGGAAACAAGGCCAAGCGACTCAACTATGCACGAAAACACAGGAACTGGGGTGCAGAAAAATGGCAGCAGGTGCTCTGGACTGATGAGTCAAAATTTGAAATATTTGGCTGTAGCAGAAGGCAGTTTGTTCGCGAAGGGCTGGAGAGCGTACACAAATGAGTGTCTGCAGGCAACAGTGAAGTATGGTGGATGTTCCTTGCAAGTCTGGGGCTGCATTTCTGCAAATGGAGTTGGGGATTTGGTCAGAATTAATGGTCTCCTCAATGCTGAGAAGTATAGGCAGATACTTATCCATCATGCAATATCATCAGGGAGGCATCTGATTGGCCCCAAATTTATTCTGCAGCATGACAACGACCCCAAACATACAGCAAAAGTCATTAAGAACTATCTTCAGTGTAAAGAAGAACAAGGACTCCTGGAAGTGATGGTGTGGCCCCACAGAGCCCTGATCTCAACATCATCGAGTTTGTCTGGGATTACATGAAGAGAGAGAAGCAACTGAGGCTGCCTAAATCCACAGAAGAACTGTGGTTAGTTCTCCAAGATGTTTGGGCCAACCTGCCTGCCGAAGTTCCTTCAAAACTGTGTGCAAGTGTACCTAGAAGAATTGATGCTTGATGCTGTTTTGAAGGCAAAGGGTGGTCACACCAAATATGGATTTGATTTAGATTTTTCTTCTGCTCACTCACTTTGCATTTAGTTAATCGATAAATATAATCTATTAACATGTCTATTTCTGAAAGCATTCTTACTTTACAGCATTTTTTCACACCTGCCTAAAACTTTTGCACAGTACTGTATATCTAGAACAAATATTACATTACACAATAAGAAACATAGATACACTGTATAATACATGTAGTTTGTTACACTGCAGTAACCTTGAAGGGTTTATCCATTATCAAACCCCTTTGACCACTCCCCTTATTGATGAACTGCATACAAATAGCTTCTTTCAAAAGAGAATACTTTATTTTTTTATTCCTGTTGACATTTTTTGTAGTTTTCAAAGCTTTGGTGTTAATAAAGAAAATATATTTAAAAAAATGATTTGACAACTTTTTTATAATGTAAATCAAGTTTGTTGTGGGAAAACGTTTTACATATTTTTTTCACTGTCAGTTGCTCCATGCGTTGCAAAGCAAACATTATTCACAGCACAGGAACAGCCAAAGAGCAGTGACAAGGTAAACAACAAGGATCCACCACCAAGTGATTCTCTATTCACAAATTACAGATTTACATCAGGTGTCTTTACGTTTCTGGTTATGTTTATTCAATACCACTACAATAATTTTGCACCTCTGGGAACCAGAAAAAAGTGGTTATTGTAATAGTGACACAATGCATTTAGTGTCAAAGGCAGTGGAGTACATTACAGTGGTCCATCAGAAGATTTTTTGTATAATTTTTCTCTATTGCTCTGTCTAACTGCCTGTCGTGCCTGTGGTTCCAGATTTCTTGAGATAGTTTGTGATAATGTCACATTTGAATCCTGTTGGCTCCATTTGCTTTGTGGTGAAGCACAGAAGTAGGTGGAGCCCATATACAAGTTGACCATAGTAAAAACATGGCAAATTGTGGAAGCATAAAGCATAGATAAACAAAATGTAAATCCCAGAGCAGTATCAGTAAAGCAATGAAAACATGGCAATCCATGGTAAACTATTGTAAATGTCTTTTATAACCATGGAAAAATGTACAGTGGCCAACTTTTTGTTGCTGTAAATTCAGTGATAAAGACACAATCATTTGGTTGTTAGTAGCTTATTGATCCCAGAATCTCATCGAGCAGCTTCTTGAAGGATTCCAGGGTGTCAGCTTCAACAACATTACTGGGGAGTTGGTTCCAGACCCTCACAATTCTCTGTGTAAAAAAGTGACACCTATTTTCTGTTCTGAATGCCCCTTTATCTAATCTCCATTTGTGACCCCTGGTCCTTATTTCTTTTTTCAGGTCAAAAAGTCCCCTGGGTCAACATTGTCAATAACTTTTAGAATTTTGAGTGCTTGAATCAGATCACCACATAGTCTTCTTTGTTCAAGACTGAATAGATTCAATTATTTTAGTCTGTCTGCATATGACATGCCTTTTAAACCCGGGATAATTCTGGTTGCTCTTCTTTGCACTCTTTCTAGAGCAGCAATATCCTTTTTGTAACGAGGTGACCAGAACTGAACACAATGTTCTAGATGAGGACTTACTAATGCATTGTAGTTTTAACATTACTTCCCTTGATTTAAATTCAACACTTTTCACAATAAGTCCGAGCATCTTGTTGGCCTTTTTTATAGCTTCCCCACATTGTCTAGATGAAGACATTTCTGAGTCAACATAAACGCACATTTGTATTGCCTGCGTGCAGTACCTTACACTTTTCTCTATTAAATGTCATTTGCCATGTGTCTGCCCAGTTCTGAATGTTGTCTAGATCATTCTGAATGACCTTTGCTGCTGCAACGGTGTTTGCCACTCCTCCTATTTTTGTGTCGTCTACAAATTTAACAAGTTTGCTTACTATACCAGAATCTAAATCATTAATGTAGATTAGGAATAGCAGAGGACCTAATACTGATCCCTGTGGTACCCCACTGGTTACCTCGCTCCATTTTGAGGTTTCTCCTCTAATACATTCTGTTTTCTACATGTTAACCACTCCCTAACCCATGTGCATGCAATTCCTTGAATCCCTACTGCGTTCAGTTTGAGAATTAATCTTTTATGCGGGACTTTGTCAAAAGGTTTCTGGAAATCTAAATAAATCATGTCTTATACTTTGTAATTATCCATTGTCGATGTTGCATCCTCAAAAAAATCAAGCATGTTAGTTATAAAGGGTTGGTGGCTTAAAAACTAAACTCCTGTGTTTGCGCACCATGAAAACTGTTCTGCCTACAAAATATGATACAAAAAATACATCAAATAAATTGTGCTTCCAATGACACAGGCGCCATCTGCTGGGTAAATATGTTTTTAAAAAATCCTTTTTATTTTACATGTTAAACTCCTGCTTTGAGGCTTCTATGTTGATAACATCTGCCGTTTTAGTAAGATCGCAGCTGCTACTTTTCAATGGGTTTATTACATTGGTGAGATTGGAATGTGATTTTTCCCTGTTTTTCAGAACGTTTACAAATTAAGGTGTCAAAAACCTTGCTGTAGATATCTCTGCAAATAAATTTGCAATTAAATATGCATTTAGTAACATAAATAAAATATATTCCTATATGTACACGTTTTCCAGTTGGTAAGATCAGTTCCATTTGGTAACAGTCCTTGTAACAGTTTACAACTTTATGGTAAAAGCAGACCAAAGCATAGTATATAAAGTAATCGTATAAACTACGGTAAGAAAAAAAATAAAAAATAAAAAGGCAACTAGCTGTGTAAACTGTATGATTGACTAGTATATTTACTTTGCAAAATCTGTTATCTTAAATGTGTAAATATATTTTCTTAGCCTTCTCATAATTGTCCCTTATTGTATTTCTGATGATCTCTTTTTTTAATTTTTACTTCAACTCAAATGAAGTCCATTTATCCTGGTTGTGTTACAATGAAAGTTATACCTAAAAGTACTAGCAAGGAGACCCTGCTTTCAAGGTTAGTCTACTCAAGGTTAACTATGGCATTATCAACAAAATGTTATCACCCTGTCCTTCTGTCAAAACAGCCCAGCTCAATACATACCCAGTGTCCCTTTAGACAAAAACTGGTTCTTCTCCCCACCCAGGTGGCATTTTACAGGTCTTTTTTATTACTGTTATATTGCAAACAAGGCATATTCTTCTTTCAAATAAAAATAAATAAAATGTAATTTAGTGAATAATATTAAAAAGAGTAGGTAACAATTGTCCATTTATGTCATAGTTCAGTACATAAGCACACCAGCTGTGGACTACTCCTTAATCTACTTACTACTTTAATCACTTTATGATTAAAAAAATATCCAAAATATATATTTTGAGGGTTTTTGGAATAGTGCAACATGTATGTACAATTGTCTTCATGTGAGAAGGAAATAGTTCAAATCTTCTTTGTTTGTTTGCCCAAAGTGATTATCAACATTTCTGTCACCTTACAAACGAAGGTTTAAGAATTAGACTCACTGAAAGGACAGTGCTAATGTGTTACCGGTAGTGTTACTTATAATTCTGAACGTGTGCTGTTAAAGGTCAGACTGCACTGCACTTTGTTGTAATTGCTAGTCCAGTCATTTTGAAAATGTACTGTTCCCACTCCAAGCAAGACATGGTGGCAAATACTACTTACAAAGCCATTACAAAAACACTGAAAATCAGTACCATTCAAGAAACGTACATACTTCCAAAAAAGTGATGATCATTGTCCCGCTTTGAAATTCCTAATTTTCTATCTTTTATAAGCCGTAGTAACATTATCATGGTTGTGCTGAAATATTAGGCTCTGTTTGCCTTTTTAAAGATATGTAGATATGCTAACAGACTTTGATACTGGCAGACTGATAGGAGGTGTTTGGTTAGCAGGTGGTTCTGTATCTAAGACTGCACAATACAGATGTCTGATGACTTCAGATACCCATACCAGCTCCAGTTCATTCAGGTTACAAATCACCACAGTACTAATGAGGGGCTAAACTGCTAAAAAAAAAGATCATGGTTTGAATTGACTGTAACATGTGACCTAAATTTAAAAGGTAACATTGTAAGACTTAAGGATATCCCGCTCGTGACTTAGTTAAAGTGTACATTTCAGTAACATCTTTTTCCTATTGGAATATTTGTATAGGCCTAAAGACCCAATTAAACAATTTTCCACTTAGAATCAGTTCACACCTGAATATTCTGTACTGTGTTTTAATATCAAGTGAGATAAGGTTTGTAAGAATGTGTTGGCCTATCTGTGTCACTTGCTTATTTCTTCAACATTTTATTTTATTAGCATTTAACAGATCACGGAAGTTGTGCACTTCTTATTAAAGGGCATAGAGCGGAAGAGGCTTTGGTTCAAAATGTTACCTTCTATGGTTAGTGACTAAATAAAGTCACTGTATGCTACCATGTACCATTTGATATAAATTCAAGCCAGAGTAAAGGTTTTTAGTGTGTTGCACTGCACAGCCTCTGACATTCCGTTTTACAGTGTGCAAACCACTACAGTCCTAAGCCCTATCCCGCACTCGGGAAGGCTGTGAAATGAAGGCTGTTAAAATGTAGGCAACCAGCAGAGGTCAGTGCTAGAACACCAGTGCTGTATGAGAATAAAATGAAGCTTTTAAATTATATTTAGAATGTTGTTCTTTTAGTCTGCTTCAATAAGTTTCATTTATTGTAAACTATCAGGTCACAGCCTAACTGTACTAAATGTGTAGTTCCCCACCCACTAATTTACTGCCTTCTGTATTTTATGATTTTTTGGTAAGTTATGTAGAGGAAAACTAAGGATGTACTGTAGGTATATTTTGTGTTAAAAAAAACACATCAAAGGTAAAACCTGCAAATAGAAAACAAATTCAAATGCATTTGTATGCATGCTGAGGAAACCTGAAAACCCAGTCCGCTGTGTCTGCTGAAGCAAGCACCATTATTCATTCATTATGGACAAGGGCACACATGCAAGAATTTAATTTAAAAAAAAAAGCATTTGCAGATCAGTAAAGGGAATCTTTATTTTATTGAAAAGAACAGACATCTTTTGTTAGCCCGAACACACCCATACTTTTTGAACGTTATTGTTGTTTTGTGAATTTAATATATATATATATATATATATATATATATATATATATATATATATATATATATATATATATATATATATATATATATATATGGGTTGGAATAGTATGTATAATCCAATGTATTTCTTTGTAACCGTAGTTCACGTTCGGATGATAAAGTGCATAATAGGTGTGTCACAAACTGCTGTCCTGCCAGCCAATAGGAATTGAAATATATGAAAAGAATCTAGCTACTGTTCAGAATTTAAAGCAATTAGTGCAAGTCAAGTAAAACAATTTGTTCCACAGAACATAAGACATTACTTTGTAGGCCACAGTTATTATGAGCAAGCTAAAAAAGAAAAAAAAAAACTGTTGCAATTATAAAACAAAAATATATATATATATATATTGATTAAAACAAGGAAAAGCACACACACACACACACACATAGAGAGAGAGAGAGAGAGAGAGAGAGAGAGAGAGAGAGAGCTGAATCTATAGTAACTGATAGTTATAAAATGAAATCTACTGTTTATCATGTAATTGTACAACTGAGAACAGGCGCTGATGAGCAGCAGTCAGGACCCATTAGGATAACAGAAGGAGAAATCAATTGCTTCAGACACAGTATTAACAGGCCTTCCCTCTTCCAGGGATATTTGTTTTCTTGCTTCAAAAAATATCTCAACTGCAACCTAAAAACAAACTAGATTGCAAGACCAAACTCTGTCCCAAAAAATAAATTACAAAAAAATAGAACAGTGCTCCCTGTTGCTGATTCTTTTTTGTCTGATGCAACTACTGCTTTACTCTGGTGGTAAAAAAGGTTAGACCATGGCATTATTAATAAGATAGAATACCATAATTGTATAACTACTGATGTGCTGATGTCACCAGTGGAATGTGGTTCCTCTCAGAAATTCATGACCTATTGTTTCTCAGTGTAAAAACTTCCACATACTGTACATTGATGCCTTACATTTACGGTTTCATTTTTTTCTAATAAATGAACTAGGTGCTCTTGTTTTAACTCATATAACTGTGGCCTATAAAAACAATACAAAATTAAGAAGGTAAAATATTAAGACCTCCTTCACTGAAGTACTGTACCAAACCATTAAAGACCAGGGAAGTCAGCCCTAACTCTTAAGGTCTCCACACACAGGACGTGATGCGATTTGTCTGGCGATAAAATTGTATTTTCGCTGCGACACTATCTTTTACACCAGTGGGCCCCCTCCCCAAATAAAAAATATATTAACAAACGTTATTAATATGCGGCAAAACAACTATCGGTGTCTCTGTATGAGACAAAATGAGTTCAAATGTATTCAAATTAGTTGTGTTTTTCAATATAATATTACAAATAACAACTGCGTTATGCATATATGTAAAGCATATCTATGGTTTCATTATGATATATATATATATATATATATATATATATATATATATATATATATATATATATATATAGTAATTAAACCATATTTTATGTTTTACATGTTTTACTGTAAAGGTTATGTATTTAATCACACACAGAACAATGTAATGTAAATCATCCAGAAATGATATATAACTAAGTATCAACACTACGATTAAATAAAATCACACGTATGATAGTCCTGTTATACAGCTAATAAAAATGTAGAATACATAATAGCTTTTCAGAATACTTGTTTCAGTAAAGGTAAACAAATCATATTCACCAGCTATATCCAGTTCCTGAAATGGACCCAGTTCTCCCTCATTGACGTGTCTATCATTTTGTGTCCTTTATTGTACAGCTCTGGGTATTTTGATACTGCAAGAATTATTTTTTCTGCCATTGATTATTGAAGGCACACAAGGGAAGCTGTTCCTCATTGGTCAGTTCCCTAACTGCCGTGTAACAAAATCACAAACTTAGACACCAATCCTATTTTTTCGCATCGCTTCTGTGTTGCTCCAGCGCCACGCCGCTTGTCATGGTGCAGTGCGTCAGACGACACATTCGCTTGTCGCATCGCATCCATTGTGTGGAGAACTTTATGGTCAGTACCCAGGATAATCCAAACAACATAAGACTGTTCAAGTGTATATTTCAGCTTGCATGGAACAGAGATCAAAACACAGGTCCCAGACCCATTCGACACTCCTAGTGTTCGGGAAATTGTATAAATTCTATTATTAAAATATAGCAAAGGCAAATTCAAATATTCATAAATATCTAGAAATGTCATACATCTATAGTTGAACAAACAAGGCCAATACAGGTCAAAAATATCAACAAATAAAAAACCAGGGCTGACAATCCCCCCTTTTTTGTTACTGAGACAAACTTGTTGAAGTAATTTTCTAAACTTTGTTCTGTAATGAGTGCTCCTTAAAGTCACATATTCTTTAATTACACTTCTCCATATATATGTATGTAGATTTAAGGGCAACACGTTTATCCCTCTGTGCATAATATACAAAATATAGTATTGGGTAATGTTATTTCTTTTTTCATGAAGCATGTTGCAAAACTGAATCCCTGGTGAAATGCCACTCAAGGCCACACAGTTCAAGAAAGGAAACACTTCAAGTAAGACAGGGCCTTGCAATTCATAACTAAAACCTGCTGGTCACCAGAAAAGGTTACAGAAACCAGCTCAGAAACTTAAACACTGCTACTGACTCACGTGTGCCTTCCCTGACCAGAAGGCAGATCATGGGATGTGCAACACTTTAGCGTCTAAACACAGAATCAATGTGCCCAAGTTTCAAATCCTCATCAAAATCAAGAAAAATTGCTGTGAAGCAGATGGTTCTAAAATGGCTAGTTTGATACACTGACATAAGGACAAATGCTGAGTGCATTTTCGAGTCGTAAATAGTACTCCACATTATCTACTTTAAATAATTATATAAAAGGCAAAACATACTTTATCAGTTTATTTGAAAGTTTTAATTTTTTCTTTACCACATAACCTATTTTTTGTAGAGTGGTGTGTGTGTTTTCAGTATGCAATTTCTTGATTTTGAATGTGGCCTTGTGGTGCAGCAGTAGTCAATGGCTGTTTACTGTGTGACCCTGGGGTGGCAGTTACCTGCTAAAAATGAATTGGACTAAAAACAAAGCAGGCTGTTAAAGTGAAGGGATTCAAGTTTACAATACATGAGTTTGGATGGTCTGTACTGCACAAGTTCAGTCAAACCTAAAAAAAACAACATAGCTATCCATTTGAAGTGTATGAGTGCTAGGCAAACAGGTTCAGAAGCACATTTTACAACAGAACCAATGCTTAAGGTCCAGTAAACAAAGTTGTGCTGGATACGTAGTGAAGTTTACCAAACGTGATAGCTTCCAGATAGCTTAAAATGTATAGTCTTTACTAGCCTTTAAAAAAATGAAAAGGTAACATAAAAAAATCTATTTTTTGTTACATGCCCCAATAAAATTGTTACATATGCCCAGGTGAATGCAAACAAAAATGCATGAATATTTGCATGTGGCTGCCCAGGGCAAATTTCCTGTCAGATGGCCAAGCAAATAAGTTTAAAAACAATTGTCTTCATTATGTTTCACAATTAGAAACATGTTTGTGTGAAAACGTACACTGCTACCCAACAAAACAGGTTCTAAAACAATGACGGCTAGTTACTGGTAAGAATCAGTGGTACAAACACTTTTTGCCTCGCACCAATAAACCCTGAATCACTCAATCAAGTGGGGTTGTCAGGAATCAGATCTGCAAGTCCATGTTTTGGTTTTCCCCTTTTTGTGTATGTGTGTATTTATTACACTTTTTTTAGTTACTGGCTTCTGGTATGGAAGAAGTGTGTCCAAGCCTTATGCCCCACGGGTCAGCAGCGGAGAAGAAGGTGCGGTCGCGGGAGGCTATCCTCGTGGGCCAGAGCAAAAGTGAAGACCCTCGGTTCCGTTCTGCTTCCAGCATGTGCTTCCTTTCAGAAAGCTTCACCTCCGAACTCTCTATGCTGTTGTCCAAGTCCTCTACACTGAAGCTCAAACCATTCCTGCTGCTGCTGCTGTGACACCGTTCTTCCAAGAAACGTTTGTCACCAGGGCCTGCGATATCCATGCCAAGGGTCAGGGGAGGTGCCTGCCTCGGCCTGCTGCTCCTGCTGGAGAGGTCTGTCATTGTGGCGGGCACCCTGAGCATAGAGCGAGCTAGCAGAGCGCCAGGCGGCAGGCTTGCGGCCTCGGCGGGGTCGTGAGACTCGACAGCTCTGCCTCTTGATGTGGCGGTGCAGGTGGTCGGGCGTGTGAAGCTCTTGTAGCAGTGTTCGCACTGGTAGGGCCTCATGCCGGTGTGAATGCGAGGTGGTTCTTCAGGTCGTAGTTGTGCACGAACTTGGAGTTGCAGTGGATGCAGATATACGGCCGCTCTCCTGTGTGCTTCCGCATGTGAATCTTCAGTTTGTCTTGCCTAAAGGAGAAAAAAAAGAAAGTCAATGTGGCCTTGTGACAGAGAGCGAATGAATCCTAGTCAACAATCTCCTCCTGACCTGTGAGGGCACGGTATAACAGGAACAGTGTGCCCGTACTGGATGGTTTGACAGTTCATTCCAGTCATCGCCCTAATGCGGTATGCGATGTGTCAGTCATGGATTGGAGGATACGTGATTGAACTAGCTATTGCAGGGGCGTGACTAAGGGTATTTCAGGGGATGTGACGATGCAATCTGTTCCTTTGTTATGGTTATCGTAAGGACCAGTAAAGGAAACTGTGTTTGTCATTGTTATACGGCTAACACGAACTGGGAGCTGTCACTACAGGCCAGCCCCAAACCCGGACTACACTGCACCACTTTCAATATTATTGCCTTGCACCACACCTGCACTAAGAGCACTCACTATCAGAAGAAGTGACCCTGTCTGTGTTGTGTGTTATGGTTGCTGTATTATTTAGGGACTGAACCCCATGGTTTATATGCTGCCGTTACACATCGCTGTCTAGAGCCAGTACTATTATTTAATGGTTTCAAACAGTGAACAGCATTAAAATAACTGTTTGAACCGTGAACTTTGTGTCTGTCGTTGCTTTGAGCACTTGCATCACCTGTACACCTGCGCACTGCAAACCCCTCGTTTACAGGCCTTCATACGTGTTTGCTGTACAGGACATTTGCATTAATCTGATACAGTAAAACCTGTCCAATCCGGCCTCGACTGGGACCGGAAAATTGTGCCATATTAGACAGTGTGCAGGAATTACTGTAAAAAGATATCCCTGTACATAAAAAAAGATGTAAATGATAACTATATGAACACACAAAAAAAAAAAAATATATATATATATATATATATATATATATATATATATATATATATATATATATATACTGTATATACTTTAAACACAACAAAGCCTCAACAAAATCTTTACCTGTTATTAGCACAAGCCTGTTAAACCATTCCCTAGAAAGACGTTCACTTGTTCATACCTGCAAAGGGCATCCAGGCACTTTCTGCTGGCATTCAGGTTTTCTCTGTGTTTCTTTTAAGTAGGCTTCTTTCCTTTTCAGAATGTCTGAAATTGTTTGTTTCTTCACTTAGCTTTTTTGTGTTGGTTTTGGCCTTCAGCCTTTTTAATAAGTGCAAATTGTCGTTCAAGAGATAACTTGTTGTTTTTTTTAACATTTTATATGCTGTTTAACAACTGAACAATTCAGAATGTCCCCAAGGGACTTGTGAGTATATATGCAACATATACACAATATATACATAACATATACACAACACCTTGCTTTAGTTTTTATACTAGTTTTAAATTTAGAAAAGAAAAATCACTTTACCGGAGTTGGATTGCAGTCATATTTACATTGATTTTAGATGAAGAGACTTAAAATCATGCCGGATTCCAGAACAGACATTTTCACAATTGTAGAGGGTATCACACCATTCATTTCAATAGGGATTTGGGAAGAACCCAAAATCGTGCCAAATTATACAGAAAGCCGATTTGTAGAACAACTGGGTTAGGCAGGTTTTACTGTATACAATAGAAAGATGAAATAGAAAACTGAAATCAAACTGATTTACCGTTTATGAATAATAAAAAAAGCTTGACATACATGAAACTGTTCTGGACAAATCACAAATCATACTGCAGCTCTCATGCTCAGTGTTAGTGAAGTCCTGATCTGACAGCATGTAACACAGACTCTTATGATTACATGTTACGGTTTATTTTTTTAGTAAAACAAGTTTCAATTGCAGTGAGTTCGTTTTGCTATATTTACGATATTAAATTCACCACAGCAAGCACATTGCCATTTATCTTAGATATTTTCATTAGCATAAATCTAGCGAATGGTGTTTTTATTACAATGAAGTACGCTGCAGTACATTTTATTTTTAATTCCCTTCATTTTTTTCTCAGCAGTACACTTCCTAATTACATTTCCAAGTATTTCTGTGTGTTCTGCTTTCACATTTCTCAAAATCGCCAGTTGTAAACGTTGTTTTCCTTGCAACAGCTGACCCTGCTTTAGTACAAAACTCACGCTACATTACTGTTTTTCATTATGGTAACGTGCCTGCATCTTTGGCGGAAGAGATATTATCATCATCATCTAACTGTGGAATCTGCTGCGCAATTAAATGATCCTTAAACTCCTAATGGTAATCACTGTAACTAAATCAATTCTATCTGAGATACAACAGACAAAAAAATCAGTTTTTGCTGACTCAGAACTTTATTTAGGCACTCTATGATTTGACTGGCGAAAGACAATGTTGCTTTATTAGTGTTGATAAAGATACTTTTTTCAGCTTGGTACGGTAACCTTTTCACTTCCTTTTTTGTTTAATTGTTGAGCTTTTTGCTGCATTACAGACCTTCATTAATTATTTTCTTTATCTTAAGTTTCCAGGGTATTTTGTTAATGGCACGTGTGCAACACACACACCTTAAGTATTATTTTATTTTTGTTTTTCGCTGTTCTTCTACATTTTTTAAATGCAACTGTTCATTTGAAGCATTTTGAATGTTGCAAGAAACTGGGGTTCCCGTATTCTGCTGGTGTGAGTACAGTACCTCTCTGCACTTACAACATTTGTATTCGATTAAATTGTTACAGTCGTTCTCGCACATCAGTTTATGAAAATATGTGATGTGTGCTTTTTATATATAGGCTGGTCATGTCGCATTCATAAATATTGGCACATGCTTTTAAAGGGAGAGGCAGCATTTTTGTGCCTAATGCCGAAAAAACTTTTTGTTGACGCATTTGCAACTATTTTAGTCGCAGTCTGGAGCCCAGCATATCACTTCTCATTTCTCTGTGATTAAGTGATACAAACAGACTGATACATTATGATGGTGCGATTGAGGGAGTATTGTGGCTGAGGAATCATATCGTCATAAAGAACAACTGCCAATGTGTACAAGTTGCAAGCCTGTCACATACCAGTACTGGTACGTGTACCACAGGTTGAAAACCACTTGGCTGGATCACAGGCAATCCAGACAGTGTCTGCAATCCACTTCGACAGCCTCTGATTGGACAGGGTTTGTCCATGGAACAGACCCATAGCAGATAAAGAGCTGCTCTGTTTGATGCCAACCCCGAGTCCGGTCAGCATAGTACGCTAATGCCCTAACTGGGCAGAGTGTGTGAAGTGTCCTCTCCCTGTCAGATTGGAAAGGTGGTGGATGAAAGCACTGGGCATCCAAGTCCTCAGAGTCTGCGAGGGACAAGATGTCCTCATGTGCCAGCTCAAACCCATGCGCGGCCATCTGCACCCTCGGGAGGGGGGCAGTGCAGCAGTGGAGTCCCGCAGGGCACATGAGCCGCAAAAACTGAGGTCCCTCAAAGCCTCTTTTGTGTGTTCTGCACCTAAGCAGGAGATGCACTTATCATGCTTATCCTCCACTGGAATGTTGCTCTTGTATAAAACGCATGGATGAAATCCAGGCATGGTGCAGAGAGCCGGATACAGAACAGCAGTTCAGTGAATGTGGTAACATTTGAAGTGTGCATATATTTAGATACATACGGTGACTTAAATTTGAAGTGCATGCATATTTAGGTATATATGGCACTTGACCCACTGTGCGCAGTAAACACGGTACAGCAGAGCTCTCCAGGTGCTTAAGACTGCTGCAGCGCATGCAGAGATGCACTAGAAAAGAAAGCAGTCTCTGCCTTTTTTATATACCGGTACTGACTTGAAACCAGATGCAATCACCCAATGTCCGTGCAGGACGGATTCGGTGGGCGATAGGTACTGGTCTCAGTACCAATCTAGGTACCGGTCGGGGTTTCTCAGTACAAATCGGTGACCGGTCGGGGCGCTCTTGGGACGAAGAGTAAAAACACTGGTACCGACGGCTTGGTACTCAACACAGAGTAGGGGCCGGCCAAGGGGCACACAGACAATCAGTACAGGCTTGGTACTGAGCCGTGCAGGCAGGTGGTGGTGCGCAGAAAAATGAATGTTCTGCAGTGAACAATTGAGAAGAATGCACAGCTTGCAACAGCGATTTAATGAAGTGGCCAATATCTGCCAGCTAACTAGATCCTACGAAAAGCCTTCGCTAAAGTGATGCTGACCAGCTGCTCACTCAAATGGCATAAGACACTGGGGACACGTCCTCCCTGGCTGGTAGACTCCAGTCAACACAGCCACACAGTGTAGCTAAATAGCATTTAACACTAGTAAGTATCTCGTCTTGAAGCGTGGAGAAGCTGCCGATCAAGTCAGGCATCTGGAACTAGGGGCTGTCTGTGCACACAGGCTCTGTAGCCTAGCAACATGGAGACAGACCACTTCTGCAATAAAGCACTCTCCCTACAACAAAAGAAATGAGGAAAAGAAAAAACTATTTACTTTTCTGTCCTAATGTTAGGGAGACAAATATTTATTACTCTCTCTCGCTTTTGGCACTAAAGGTAGCGAAAAAGAATAGAAGAAAAGGCTCCGGAGGAGCACAGCAGCAAGGAGCGGGAGCGCTAAGTTAGCCAACAGGAGGGAACTGGATCCCGGGGAAGGAGCAGGGAAACCCGCCGGCTTCCAGCGCTGCACAAGGCCGCGTGGTAAGTAACCAGAAGCAAGGGCTAAAGGTACAGAAAACACGCAAAAGTATGATACATACTAGAAGCGTGAATACTTTTACTGAAGGAACAGGGAAATGTGACACAGTGCTCTTCTCAGGCAAGGCTGAAAAGAAAATGGCGATGATCCCTTCTGCTCGTGGCACGTTATTCCCTCGGGGACAGGGACACTGGGCCTGATGCAGCTAGGGCTCTGTCAAGCAGCCTTGACACACGTACTCTTTTAAATAGGGTTACACAGAGGTATATCCCAATTAGTAATGGAATAACAGTTTGTGCTTGAAAGGGAACTATATACATAAATAAAATGAAACAAACACATTTCTTTATTTTTCAGTTACTGTCATATTTGCTTTTGTTTTGACTCCAAAATACTAGGTAAACAACACAAAATCTGATTCCTAAAAAAAAAAAAAACAATGGAAAATGTATACCAGGTTTTACTTCAGCTCACTTTGCTTGAAATTTAAATTGACCTGATTATCTTTAAGCTGTCCCCTCAAACGGGGCTCGAGTCTCAACTTCTCTTGTTCTTCTCCCCCAAAACCTACAGTAGCTACTATCTCCAACTGCAAAAACAAAATTGATGTTTTTATATTTCTCATGCCATCTGACCTGATCAATCTGCCCAGTGCGAATTGCCATGAATCAGGGAAAATTTGTGCTCAATTTTTTCATGGTACAAATTGGTTTATTTCACTGCATTTCGCTGTCTAAAAATAGGTATTTCAAGATATTTCACAATTAAGCATAACATTTATTAAAGCAGAAAAATTATAATTTTCCTAAAAACCTTAAAAAATTCTAAATTGTAAAGTATTTTTTTATGTCCACCTTTTAAAGACATTCTATTTTCACCATCAGTGAATCATCAAACAAAATACAAATCTAAATAAAAAGAAAACATAAGAACAGGGAGGTGAAATGTCCCCTTGTTGTACTGGATATACAGAGTGATCTTTAGCAGAAGTATTTACAATCTTTGATGAAGTTGGTGTCTTTTGTTTGAAGAACTTTTAAAGAAATCGTGCTGCTCCATGCAGTGTGTTCAATCATTAAACCAGAAGCAAACTGAACTGGCTGCCTGGTTCTTAAATGCAGAGTAACAGGTAGTGCGTCAATAAGGCAATTGTTTGCTGTTTTATTTTTACACTATTCTTTCAGAAATGGGAATTGTCAGAGGGAACTATACAGTACACGGCAATCGGTAAATAACAGTGAAAAAAATGTAGCGGTGTGGCTCTCCAGCAGTAGGTGGAAATTTCAAAAGCTGTCCTGTTATTTAGAATCCCCTGTCTGGGCCACAGTGATACACAGACACCTCAACACTCCCTTTGCCCCTTGTTGGGACAACAAAATCTATTTACTTTGGCAATAATTGGCAATAGCTGTCTCTTCGAACTGCAGACAAAGCAGAATGAATACGGAATGATAATTTCTGCTGTTCTAGCCTAACTTGACTGGCTGGTGTGCATTACTATGGAAACAAGATAAAGGGGTTGGTTCCACAAGTTTAAAAGGACTGGGTAGGAAAGATCAAAGGCGGTGCAGATTCTGCCAGTTTTGAAGCAGAAAGACTTTTATTTTAGAGCCTAAGTTCTGTTGTATATAGAGTGAGCGCTTAGGTCGCCAACGTGGTACGTTTACAGTAAAATCTACGCACCATATTTAAATTGAAGTTTGCATTTTGCGACTTGGCGACCTGAATTGACCCACCTTGCCTGGACTGTTAGCCTACAACGATCTAGAATGGTTTAAACAATATTTAACTTAATTTGGTCCACTAAAACATACTTAAAAAAAATAAGGTCCGGAAGGTGCAAGTATAGGGCCACAGAAATGTAGCTGGCATAGACTTTAAAGTTGGGTTATGTTATTTGTCAAAATTGGTAATAGCGAGGTATGGCAGAAGGAATGTAAAGGTATGGTAAAGCATTTTAAAAGTGCATTATAACACACTAGAATGGCAATAAACTAAAACTATTTTTAAAATGTGATATACAGACTGTATCAGTAAAATACAATTTTACAAACTGCTTTCATAAAAGCTTTCAACAGTGTTTCCTACAATTAAAATATACGTTTGATAAGACACCAAAAAAAAAAAAAAAAAAAAAAAATGTTAGTGCTCATTTTACAACACAATGATTTATGTACTTGATTGCTGGTGGTCACTTTACAATTTAAAGTTCTGAAATATTATCACAGTGTGTGTATGTTTGCGTGTGTGGGTGTATATGGGTGATGGTTTTTTTAAAAGATATAAGTCTCTCAGCACCACAATGTAACAGAAATGTTTCAACCCACCTGGTAAAGCGGACCTCACAAATATTGCACATGTATGGCTTTTCTCCAGTGTGAGTCCTCATGTGGCGGGGCAGTTTTCCCGCTCCCTGGATCACTTTGTTGCAGATGGGACACTGCTGAGATGCCTTGGGCTTCACCTTCCTCTCCTCCTCCAGCTGCCAAGGGGGGAAGAGTCCTCCGAGGTGGGAGGCACCTAAGAAGTTTAGGTAAGAGCTAAAGTCTGTTTCCTCTTTGATGTGCCCCAGCTGACTCCTGGCTCCGATGCCCATGATGTCCTTCAAGAAGTCGCTAGGGAACACACTGGCGGGAAGATCTTCCTTATGCTCCTCCTTAATATTTTCCTTTTTGATGACCAAATCCAAAGGTCTGTTCTCAACCTCTTGGTGGTTGTGATTGTGGTCCAAGATTTGGGGCAACCCTGGGAACTCCCCAGCCCACATAGGTGGAAGGAAACCGGGTATAAGTGGTGAAAAAGTCAACCTTCTGTCTTGGGTGGTCAATTTTGGATAAAGCCCTTCTTGTAGCAAGGATTCAATCGAGAAGTTCCTTAAAGGCCCAGATGTTCCACCCTCTAGGCTTTCTGATTCCTTTCGTCTCTCTGTGAACTGTTCTACGTTTTCAGAGTCCCTTGGCGTTCTCTGAAGAGATCCTCTGTATGTTCAGGTTTTAAAGTGCTTGGTGGGCAATCCTGGATGTTGCTTGCCTCCTGTGGTTCCTGCTTCTCTGAAGCCTCCATTGCATTCTCCACCTCTTCTTCTTCTTCTTCTTCTTCTACTTCTTCTTCTTCTTTTTCTTCTTCTTCTTCTTCTGCTTCTCCTTCTTCATCAGCCTCTCTGTTGATGTCCATTATCTCAAGGCACACATTAATGACACACTGGATCTCCAGCATCTGGGCAGCACTAAGGATGTCCTTGACATTGGCAGTGGTGATGGTGGCGTGGAAGTGTAAGCAAATTCCAGGATGGCGGCCAGGGATTCTGGGGAACAAAGTCGATCTCAGTAAACACTGTGCTGCTCTCCTGCAGTGCTCACGGTAAAGAGCTTCTTAAAGTACTGGCTGCAGGCGGCTAGCACTGAGCGGTGGGTGCGGTACTCCTGGTCGTTCACGATCAGGGTGACGTCACAGAGCAGTCCGTCGTGCCTCTGCTCATTCAGGCTGCAAAGCACCTCACTGCTGTGGTTGGGGAAGGGGATCCCAATGAGGTCATCATCTCCAATGGCCATATTTTCATCAAAAGCTCTGCAAAATAAAACACATACAAAAATGTAGAGAGCAAAACTAATATTACTTTAACAATGCTTTCAATAAAAAATGCTACACTTTTTTACTGCAGTGAAGTGAGCATTTAAGTATATTAAATTACACATATATAATGAAAGGCGTGTTGGAAAGTGACACAGGTAACCTAATGAAAAATGGGTCTTTAATGAAGAGGTGAACCTCATTGTTGAACTAGGGAGTAGCCACCGAAATAATATAAAAACACTAATTTCTACGTTCATACTAGTGAAAAAAAGATTGTCTCTGGTGCTCCTACAATAAATGCTCAATACTGCTTTATGGGTTATCTTTACTACATTATTACAAGAAAATGACATCTGTAAAGTTTTAATTTGTCACAACACTGGGCATGTAATTAAAAAAAGATTAACAACAGACTTTCGCTGTTTAAAAGAACTGGAAATCCACAGGCTTTATTCTATCAGTAACTTAATGATCTCTGATAAGACCCAATATGTAGCACAATAGTCCAGGCTGTTTGTGGAGATTTTAGTTGCTACTGAAACAAATTCATAACAACAGTGACATATTTGCTTTTGAGTCTGGGTGTGTGCCCTACAAATCAAGGGCAGTGGTCTACCAAGACTGAATCACCCACTGAATGCTCACGTCACCAGCTGATTTAGCAGAAGTAAAACACAAACAAACCCTTCAGCTATTTCAGGCTGCACACCTGGAGTTAGACTGAGTTCACATGGAACAAAGCAGCAGGGGAGTTTGCTGGCGATCTAACACATTTAGGTACCAGGTAACATGTGAGAAGCCTGAACAAGGTAGAGGCTGTCTCTGAGCAGACTGAAGAGAGTGCAATCAGTACCTTCAGGTCTTTGTCAAAATTTGAAACATTATTAAATGGAAATTACGCTGTTAAATGTTACAAATCTATAACAAACAACTTACAGCTATGGCCAAAAGTTTTGCACCACCCTATCGCATTAACTAATTTTGCTTCATAAAGTCAAATGAAACCTGCTGAATAATGTTACGTTAACATATTGAATTACATACCGATTTGTAGTTTTCCATATACTAAGCGAAAAACTGACAAAGAGTTGAAAAATGTGACATTTCGAAATCTAACATTAATTACTGTACGACTATGATGGCTTCCGTTAAAAAAATGTGCAATATCATTTTGCTTTTTTTTTTTATTACATGACGTTAAATAAAATATCTAAATTATGTTCAGATTTTTTTATTTTTATTGTCTCAATCCTAAAATAGCTGTAGAATACTTAATTGATATTTTGAGAAGCTTTTGTCCCCCCACTAACATTTATAATGTTCTTTTCATAGAAATGGTGCAATTTGGACTTAAAGGGTAAAGACCTTGATAATTCTGTCACACTGTTCTGACCCGAATGCTTTAAGCTGCATCATCCCAATCACAAAAAAATGATCTGAAGAATATAGAAGCATTTTACTTCACAAGCAAAAATGCTAAAAGTACTAAATTAAATAACCTGTTCCACTAGCTACTTGCAAGATCAGCAATATAAATTAACCATAAAAGTAATACAGGCTTTCTTTTTTCAATATAAATGGTTTTAATATTTATGACATAATTGGCTGGTTTCACAGAATCAGATTTGTGCTAATCTTGGACTATCCAATGCTAACTTAGGTAAAGCAGTCCAAGACCAGTATTAATTGAGGTATGTGAAACCAGCTACCAGCTGAATGTATTGTAACAACTGAATTAAAAAATATATATTACAGCAAGCAAAATTCAACAAAGATACATACCAAAGGAAAGCTGTTCCATCCTCTGTACCACTATTACAAATAAATGACTGCCAACTAATAAAACTGGCAAGCTACATTTATGATGTAAAATACCATTGAACGCCTGACGATTTTTCAGGTTTCATGTGTGTGTGTGTGTCACAGTGCCCGTTAATGCACTCCTACTAGTATTTAAGAACAATGTAATCTGCAAAATAAAATAAAAATGCTTATGTCTTACACTCCCTCTGCCTCCCTTTTTTCAATGTTTACATAACATCAACTTTGCCCGTTGAAAAAGTCATTCCACCCTAATTCTTTGCATATGACAAACCCTGTTTATGAATTACCTTTTTACAGCAGACATGCTCTACACATGTACGAAACAATATGCTGGAAAAACATTACCTGGCATATTTTTGTTGACAAGAGATACCAAATCCAGTTCCTTGGCTTGGCAGAAACTGAGAAAAATTGTCACATATTATGTCAAAGCCTCTGTTCTTTTCATAGCCCCCACAATTTGGTTGTTTAAGAATTTTTTTTTCTAGGTTTTAGTGTGTGTTACTGTTTCAATGTGTATGAAATATAATGCACCTGTGTTTATCGAGCCCTCACGTATGGCCCCTTTTATAATTCACATATTTTAAGATATAGCCTGTACCTCATGCATATTTCCCTAGCAAAAACAGTCCTACTGTGTATTTTTAAGACTATAACCAGAAGTTCCATAAAAACAAGTACATGAAAAATAAGTATTGTACTTGTTTTGTCCTTCTACTCAGATAAATCTGCATACTTGTTATGGATACTTGTTTATTGTCATTTCTTGGCACGACCAACAATGTATACCATTTCTATATGTGTACAATCCTATTGGAACATATTACTGTCATTTACACTTATAATTTAATCTTACATACTTATATTAAGGTTGGCTTTAAGAAATACCAAATAGCACAAAATAAATGAAAGTATTGCCATAATGGTACTTTTTTTTAAAGGTGCTATAAGGATAGCAACACTAGAATTACATTGAAATCACAGCCTAATCCCATGTCAAAATGTGTAACATTCATTTGTCAAAACCTACATAAGGGAACCAGAGATTTACTGTTCTATATCTTTTTTCCCACTGTGGCTGAAAGAGCTGGATGACCTTGTGGCGCTATGTGCTCCTCACCCACCCTCACAGTCGCTGGTGATGAGGGCCCTGAAGGAGTGGGCCAAGCAAGGCCATGGGAAAGTCAGCTCTCATGTATGGCACTGCAGCTGCAGCAGTACGGAAACACCTACAGCAACCTCCATCTGCAAAATCCAGACTCACTTTGCAGCTTCAAACAAAAACAAGTCGACTTGCAACAACTACTCAAACAGCTTGCGATACTGTAAATATAAACAAGCATGAAAAGAAGCAAAATGTGTCATGAAGTTGAATAAGCACTGTTAACACAGCATTTATAACCATGTTGTGACTATACTGAGACAGGGAGGTTGAACATACTAACCAGTAGTCATGGTGGCCATGAATTTCAAAGCTTTTCCAACCATCAGGGAGGGTTATTGTGGCGGGGTTTTAACTTTGACTGTTTTTCATGTTCCGAGCAAAAATGAAAAATGGCCAGGAAGGATGAGAACAGTCGCAAAACCCCAATTCCGACAGTATGAGGGATATTATGCAAATGCAGTGGGTACCTAATTAACATACTCCCCATCCAAAAATCAAAAGGGTTGCTGTGGTCGGATTGAGTATTTTCCGTTTAAAATGGTTCTGCCTGTTTCATAGAGTTCTAAGGAGGTGGGAACATATTTCAAACAGACTCCAGTTAAGTGGCTTTAGCATCGGGTCGGTACTGGGTCGGAACCAGGTATGTACCGGGTTGGTTCGGTACCACATCAGTACCGGTTCAGTGACTGCAGCACCAGTTCAGTACCGGGTCTGAATGGGGTTGAAAATAAAGTCTATTTTCCATGAATATAAAAAATATTATGTACAAGTTTATACTATTACTTTATAGAACCGGATAGGATTTTACATTTAAAAATAAGCAAAGTACTGTACTTTGCATTTGATTTTTCCATTGTATTCCATTTATAGAAATGTATATTTTTATACTGATTTTGCATTTAATATTTAAGTTATATCGTTATGTGCACTTTGTTTTAATTATGCACAAAAAGCATATGTTTTTAGTGTAACGACCCCCTGTACAATGCCTATTTTCCCTGTCCCCTTTAAGTACATTCTACTGGGAGATTATATATATATATATACAGTATATATATATTTTTTCTAGCACTGGAGACTCTTCCACTGAATCCTATTCATCAAGTGGGTAATTATGCTGATTAAAACCACTGTCAACTGCACTAGGCCTGTTGTTGTCTGAATTCTCACTAATTTTGAAACTGATGTGCGAAACGACTCTAATGTGCAATGCTTAGTTGCTTCCTGATTGCATTTCAATGAATATAAAGAGCTGTCCAGAATGATTTTTAGAGAAAACATCCATCTTCTAATTATGATATTCTTTAACAGCCACCTGACCTATCACTTTGAGAGAGAAATTCTTCTAAAGTGATGGTCAATGTCATGTTCTCTCTCTCTCTCTCTCTCTCTCTCTCTCTCTCTCTCTCTCTCTCTCTCTCTCTCTCTCTCTCTCTCTGCATATTTTCCTTTAAACCAGAGAAAATATTGAAAAAGATCTAGTATGCGGAATAGCTTTTTATAATGAGTGTCCTTGCAAAGTTTCCTCAAGTTTGGGTTCTGAATATATAGCATTCATTAGGCCTACTATTTATATAACTGAAAGGTAGGGTGTCTAGGCTTTGATAGTCTAGAGAAACAGTGTTAAGGGATTTGAATATCAAGATCATTCATACATGGACAGGCAATTCTCATGGTATAGCCTTATGGTATGTGAGACATGAGTGAGTACAGAGGTTTATTGAATTGATCTGAATCTGAGGTGGGCAAAGCTGGCCCTTCCAGACCAGCTCTTTGTTCCAACCATGTTCTACATTGTTTAATTGAACCAATGAAACCTCATTCAAGGCTGTAAAGTAGTTCATTATTTTACAGTACCTGTTAAACCTGGAGGGGACTGGCCCTTTAAATACCTCTGTCCTTTAACTCACTCTCTGGTGTTTTACATATTTCTTTACAGATAGAAATGTCCTAAAGGAGTTTTTACAGCCTTGGCACTCAAATGTTAATTATCTCAGTGGTGGGTGATCTGCCTGTGTTTCTATCAATTTGGCCCCATAGTATATAGAGACAGTCATACGGGTACTAGATATACAAGATATTCATCCCCTTTAGGGAGAATTATGCATTTTTATGAGCTACTGTACCAGATCATCAATTAAAATTGAATATCCTGCCTTTTATTAATTGTGCAGATAAATTACACAAGGTAGTCCATCAAACATTAATAATAGCTTTTCATGCGAGTTCTGAAAACAAAACAAAAAAAAACACAGGAAGGAAAAAGGGGTCAACTACAAGTTTCCAAAAAGATATCTTCATCTTTAATCTAGCACAGTCCATAGTGTCGCCCACTCTTCTATTGATAAAATCTATGCATTGACATGATTCTCTCCTGTATGTATAGAATGAGAGTTGGGCTTCAGAGAAGTTGTGAGTGCCTTAGTGAAGGTAATCAGTAAGGTCTTAATATAAACATGAGTTTGATAACTTCATTTTCAAAATAAGTAGTCCAACTTCTGGAATGGCTGTGGCTCTGGTTGAGGACCACATTTATTATAATCTCCAGGGATAGTACTTTATGTAATGGCTATACAGGTGTTGGGCAAAAGACACCTCCCATAATATTGCAAATAAGGAGCATAGGACCACACTGGACAATCAGGACAGCAGTAATTTGTAGTGCCTAGTCTGTACTGTCTTCAGAGAAGTTGTAGTCCTTGTGCCACAGCAGTAATTTGTGCAGTCTTGGATACAGAAGCATGTGTCAACTGAGCACCTACTATGAGCGCTGTCAGGATTTGCCATATTTGCTGTCTTACCTGTGTTTACTGAAACTGACTGGCCAAAGAGAGGCAGGTTTTATATATTACAGTTTGTTGGGGATTGTACAACAACATTCATTAGTCACATTAAGGACAGCCGACTTCCACAAAGGTTACACTTACATTTTTAATCTTTTGTCCAATTCTATTTGGTTTAAAAAGTTGCACAGTGCTATTAAGCAATATGTAGGAGTTCTGTGATATCTGTAAAGCCTGAACATATTTCCTCAGCTAAAGGTTCATTTTGAGGTGATCCCTAACCGATCTGTCCAGTACACAGCAGCAGCCCCAGTGTGAGCTAATGAGGTCAGGGGTGTAGAAAGTAACTTGGCATCAGGTAGTAGGCAGTGTTGCCATGAAAACCCAATTCATTAGTTATCTAACTTCACTGCAGTAATTTGTGAATGATGTAGTATGTGTTATTTATATAGGGTATCAGCCATTATGTTTTTTATATATATATATGAATTTTCTTTTAGGCCCATCTATGAACTTTTAGGCCCATCTAAGTAGAGGATACTGCTTTCGTAAACAACTGGTTTGTGTTAGACACAACTGAAATGGAAAATTATATCTTTGATTGTTTTCAGTGGCTTAGAGTAAAAATAAGACTGGAATGCTATTTCCTCGTGATTGATTAATAAGACATGTTCAATCTCTTGTAACATGGTCATTTTTCAACTTAAAATGCTTTTCACAGGCTTATACCATGCATTTACAACAGTTACAATTCTTTACATTTCCTCTTTTATGATTGCTTATGTTTGACAATGCTTTCACAATGCTCTACGTCACTTTTTTAACATGACATACTGCATTAAACACACCTAAATTATACAGATCCAGGGCAACAAAATCAGCTTTTTAATTATTTCACAGAGCTTTAAGGGCTCAGACACTTCCAAAGCTAGTCCACAAGACACTTCTGTAGTTTAGTTTCTCTGAAAACTGAATTAAATGGTTTTCAGTAAAAATAAATACTTTGGATTTCTACAGAATATTTTTCTTCACTTCACCATTTGTTTTAGATGAATTGACTAAACCTGCTAGTATAGTTCAAACGTAACCAAAACATATACTTAAATATAATTGTTTAATTATTTAATATAGTTCTGCTAAATTAGTGTTGTATCTGGAGTGGATCATGGCTTATCTCAACGCAGTAATAGCTGATTCAACAATAACTACATTTGTGTGCTGAAGAACACCCAAGGCTGGATTTACAAAGCAGCAGTACATCTGTGGCTTTGGAGTCTTCAGGCAGAAATTCAATTTTTTATGAATACGGTCATAGGTGCACAACATGTTCATAAACTTTTTACTGCTAGATGCTGTGACATTTGTTTGCTTGTAAATGCCACTGTATGTATTGAACTGTAAAAATGTTTCAGACACTCATAAAGGTGCAGATACTTTCAAACTGTTCCCCCAAAGCTGCTATATTAGAACAACAGAGGGTTCATAATCTAGGACTGATTTTATCCTCAACTGACAGTTGAGAATTCACCATTCATAGAAAATATCAATTTCATGCTTGCCCATAGCTCTACTCTTTATCAATGTACTTGAAAATTGGCAAGGCAATCTAATATCGGTTCTATCTGAAAAAGTATAACTTTGACCTGGGACTTGAAGATGTCCTTTGTAATAATATTTTGCATTATATATGGAGGACATCTTCAAAAGTTATGCCATTTTTGCCATAGAACAAATGTTAAAACCAGGTTACCTAGCCAAGGTTCAGGTAGAATGGTACAGAAAAGTGTGATTAAGCATATTGGAACTATCAATTATTTTTTCAAGCCATTTGTGTGCAATGGGCCTTATTGTTTCTAGACAGA
The DNA here is from genome assembly GCA_030684275.1 of Acipenser oxyrinchus oxyrinchus. Classification (NCBI taxonomy): domain Eukaryota; kingdom Metazoa; phylum Chordata; class Actinopteri; order Acipenseriformes; family Acipenseridae; genus Acipenser; species Acipenser oxyrinchus. The sequence goes on along the minus strand of JAGXEW010000315.1, from coordinate 77,999 downwards.
CAACCTGTTTAAAAGGTAAGTTGCTGACATTTCAATGTCTGCTAGTTCTACAGCTTGATTTCAGCCTTGGTCCCATCTTCCTACACTGCAGACCAATCTTCATGTCAAATGCCCCTAATTTGTGAAGCCCAATGTAAACAAACACACCCAAGGTTTCCTGTCTCGTCATCTCAAATTCTGTAAAATGTTTTTTTTTTTACCCAATACCACTTAAATTCACAATGAAATACATTTGGTTACGTTAATGCCAAGAAATATTTATATTTTAAGCCACACACTGTGGACTATTGCTATGAATAGAATGACTTCTGGCACCCAGATTGGGACGTTCTTTTTTACACCTTTCTAGATTTTGGAAATGAACGCTCCAAGCGTTGAACACCCAGCGGAGGTCAGCCAGTGCCAATTTGTCAAGATTAACATTGTTCCTTGGGTCAAAATGCATCAAATTCAAAGGAAAAATGGAAGAATCATATTACTGAGACAGAAATGCCCTTCCTTATCTCCTGTAATCCCATTGCAAATCTCGTGTTAAAAAATGCTTATCGCACAATATCAGAACAAATAACGAAAGGGACAATGAAACTCTGTATCAAAGTATGCCAATCAGGGAAACGTCACAGAGCCACACAGTGCTGCCCCACGATTGTCAAAAGTACATTATACAGACTTCTCTGAATAATCTCAAAGCAGGCTAATCTGTTTGTACTATCCATTTGTTTAATAAATATAAATCACAACTACAATATATAGTTGACATATACACATCTCCAGACTATCAGGGATAAACCCCTGAAATAGCTCCCTGTGTAGCTATAATCAGAAAAGTTTTAGTTTACAGTCCTTAATATCATAGCATCATAGCATCAAATCCTGCTGTTGAAAAGGATTTTAATACAAGGCACTTCTCTTATTAAAATACAAAAGGTACTTCTTTTACTAAAATTATAGTTAAGAATTGTATATTTTGTACCAGATATATTTTGTTTTAACTTAAAGCTGTAAAAAATGGACCAAAGCTTTATTCATATTACAGTGAAGCTAATCCTGATGATCTCATTGCTGACAAGCGATATCTGCATGAAAAACATATTAACAGGACATACAATAAAACAATGCAATTAGTAGTAGAGGAAACACTTAGCAAATAATTACATTTAAGCATCCTCAGAGACAAGTAGAACGATCCAGTTAAACCTGTTACTAACCAGGATGTCCATGATTAGGTAAGTCAAATTAGAACGTTTCTGTAATATCATTAGTTTAAAGCATTGCACATTTAATGTATAGAACATTTCTTTTTAAAATGGGGCTGTGTAATATTAGCATAGCATAATAAAAAGAGGATAGGGTCAAGGGAATTTTTTTCTTGAATAGTAGCACTACAATCATAGCGTGCTGCTGTAAACATAGCCGATATAGACAAGTGTACAACAGAGAAAGTGTTAACCTTGTTAAAAACTGTTATTAAAATATTTCCTACAAATAAAACATCCGGGTCATCTTTAGAACATAACAATAACCTACTATCAGTTCTGAGTTAGGAGCAAGCACAAGGTTAGAGCACATATTAAGAATAATAGAAGAATAATACTGTGAAATGAGGTTTACATTAAATCAGTTTTATGACATTATTAGACAATGATTTTAAAATCTGTCACTGTTTAGATCATTAAAATAGACCCCTACTGTGTGTAACTCTGCATTTAAATATTCTGCACTCCAACATCACACACTGCTATGTTAGCACTCATATTACTATACTGACATATCAAATGACTGCAGAAGCTTGAAATCATATCCCTATGTAAAGTTGCCATGCCTCAAAATTATGCTCACTTTTATTCCAAAACACGATTCCTTGGCTCGGAACCTTCAGTTTAACAAGTTGATCATCCTGTTTGTTTACCAAAGGTAGTTTTTGTTTCAGTTACATTTCTTACCTCTTGCAGGTACATCACTCTGTGAGCCAAACAGGTGTGATCCTGCTATGACTACCCACAGCAGAGACACCTCCCACAACCCCATCTACCTTATAGCTTCACAGAGAATCACACAATTTTAATGGTTGTAAATACAAAAATCAGAGCTATCATAACAAAGTGTATGTATATGTAAAAATGTAAATGTTGCATATTGACAGAGAGGTACATCCAGTCTGGACTATACATATAAATGCTTTACTGAAGAATAATTAAAATAATGTATATGTTCACCATGGGCTTATAAGGTATGGCGACAAGTTTTCTAAAATACAATATCAGCCATTAAAGGGAAGGAAGAAAGAAGGGAAGGAAGTGAAACCAGTAAGCCAGAGATTTCCCTTTACATCCAGTTCAGTAAACATGAGGCTGGTTGCACTCCCGGTCCCCACACCCATGATGAAACCCCAGCCAACTCAAACATTGGTGGGCTGAAACAACAACCTTGATAACAGGAATCTACAATGCAGAAAACTCTCACCCGCCCTTAAAAGACACATTACTGTATTTGCTTAACCAACTCTTCTTAATTGTAATGCAAGGAGGATCTAAGGAGGATGTGCCACATAGCCAAGGGGAGGGAAGTCTTTTCTACCACAGTCCTGTTTTGTAGCTCCCTTACCTTTAGGACTCTAAATCCCCAGTCCTACCACAGATAATCTGCATAGACATATCATAATGTTTTACCTTTATCTTTTGGAAGTTGATTTGTATCAGGACGTACGATGTACAGTATTTCATAAACCTACAGCTCTCCAAACTGGGCCCAGTGGAGTGGATTAAAATGTACACTTCTTTTATCATGGGTATTGCTAGGATTTACCAGTGGCACTTTACACTTTACCACACTGTATATGTTTACTGGTTGCAACCGGAACCCTACACAGCACCACATGATCAAAAATAGTTTGTGCTATTGCCCACAAAACCAGCCGTTACTCACATTTGCTGTCAACAGTTAAATAACTGTTGTTGTCACTAGAAGTCAATAGTCAAAACGTTATTTCTCACCAACATCACTTGTGTAATAAAAATACATTGTAAAACTTGATATATAATGCTTTACTAAAATGTGTATTGACTGGAGTTGAGACTTTTAGAGTGAAACGTTTGCCTCTTGGGTTAAAAAAAGTCACAACCTACTGTCTGACTTTTTCAAACCTTGGGGAAATTTTTACTTAAGCCTCAACTCAATATATGTACATTAGGAAGGCATTATAGAGCAAAGTATACACCAAGGGAGGACAACATTGGCCATTGTAGTCTAGAACTTTGTTATACATATTGAATTACTAAATTGAACCAATACAACCTCTGACCAGACCCTAAAGTATTACTGGCCCTACTTAAATTGTCCACAACCTGCACAGGACTCTAGTCACATTTCACAAAAGGTGGACTACTACACATTCTATGGGGTTATCTCTTGAATGAGCCATGCTGTCAATGTTAGCTTATGCCATTAATAAACATAATCATACAATTTCCCTGTAAATTACGTTTGCGCTTTAATTATGGTAAATGGATACAATAAAGAACAGAGGTAATCTGACATAAGAAATACATTCACCAGACAGCAACCCTTTAAAAAGCTTAATTATTTATACACATTTGTGCCAAATTGCTCTAACATGGCAGCTTCTAAACACCACAATGCAAAGTTTACTCCCACCAGCAAGTCTTCAATTTAAACCACGGTATTACAGTGCTATGTTGTAATGCTTCTGTTCAACCTTAATACTCTGACTTTTTCATGTTACACCATTTATATCACTAACACCTTTGAAAATAATAGGGGTAGCTTTTATTATGCATTGCATTACTATCTTAATATTAAGCAACAGGACAGCTAATTCTCTATATGTAATCTGAACCATTGCAATGGTGTCAGCAACAAGACCACTTAAATGCACACTTTACATTCAATGTATGTGTGGCAGTGCAGAAGTCCTGCCACTGTAAAATGGTATGTGTGAATGTAAATGTGGCAAGGATGGGGTTACAGCACTACCCTACCACAGTATTACAAAAAAAGCATGGTTCACATGGTCTTTTATGATTTTTATAAGAAATGTTGGGTAAGCTCTTCTTTCATGATGAACAAATTAATAGTTATCCGTTTCTAAAAATGCTTCATACCACAATGAGGTAGTGTAGATGTTTAAGAAACCATAATACAATTAGGCAGGCCTTCTGTTCACATATGCGCCCTTGTCAGTTAACTCTAAAAAGGTCTCACTTGGAAATAACATGGTTGAGAAAAGTATTTGTTGGCACTGAAGAGGACTGGAAGAGCACTATTAAATCTGAAAAAGAGTGATTACATTGTTAATGAGTATGAAACCATGTTCCAACTATTGAACAGAAGGGAACCACACAGGTCAAAGAGTACCTGTCCCCAGGCAGCCACAAAACAGTAACAACACTGAACCAGGACATAAAACAGATGTAAAATGTGGGATCTGTTATGGTTAACTTACAAAGGCCATCTGAGATAGATATCTGTCTGACTTAGCATGTTTGCTGGACTTCAATCCATAGCAAGTTCTTAACAACTATCACTGTATACAGAACAGTCGCCAGGAAACTCACATTTCATTTTGGATTACCATTTATTTTTAAATAATGGCATTTGCAATAATTCTATGTGGTTCTGGGTTATCATACTCAAATGCTGAAATATTATAATTTTTTTCTAAATATGCCTTCACCTGGCTTTGAGCTTGACTGAAGAAGGGATGGGGCTGTATTTCTCATTCCATTCAAATCATGTGTCAATGTGACCTTTCAAGTTTGCCAGCATCCATCTACTATTTCTGTCTATATTTGCTGAAAATAACTATTAGAGCAAAACCCCAAATTATTGTAAATGCCTGCAACAGAAAGAGAAATATAAAAAGCAATTTTAATAACCTTTGAGCTACTTACTCTTTAAGCAGTTTACCACCAGCTTTTCCAAAACTCACATTACCATGTTCCATGCTTTTATATGGTTTCTGTGTGCTTTACTGTGTATTGCTTCCCCAATGACTGGCATGCTTTTCAGCCAGTGATTTGCTTTATCCCTGAAGATACTTGTGAGATGAAATGATCAAGGAAATGCCACAGTAACAGTTTAACTGAAAGTAAGGCTTGCACAATTAGAGCTTTCTTTAACGTGTCTGGAACCAGATATATTTACATGCAGTGAAAGATCTACTGCTGAAACGATAGACAACAAAACTACTTAACAATGTTATTTGAGGGACATCTACACCAAGACCAACAACAAAAACAATATTTTGTGAAAACAAATGTGAAAACCAGGCAGGACTTCACAACACATTGCAAATGCGACATACATGTTTGAGCACTCTAACTCTTTTCATGCCTCCCTGTGCTGTTGACCTTGTGTTCTTGTTGTATCCACCCCCACACCAATTCTGCTCAAGTGATTATATTGAGCAAAGATCAGTGGTATACCTGGGTGTCTTGTGCGCACGACGTTGACAGAAATACTGGCTTGAATTGAGTTAGAAATGAAAATAATGATTATTTATGAGCTCAGACCTGAGCTGAAGCTAACAAAATGCACAGCTGAACCAGCCACATCATGCTTTAGTGTCAGGCATTGTACCATAATCTATAGAGCAACGACTTATGAAGTACACCACACCTAAAATGTTAACAAGAACAGATAGCATTGAGCAAAAGCTTTTTAGTCTTTCCCGCCCCACTCCCGTTCGTCAACACAGTACACATGCAATTACCAGAGTGAAAGTAAGACACAGAAAGACTTTTTGTATATTTCTCAATAAAACCATTTTAAGGAGAAAAAAATACCACTTAAATCGTGCCTGTTTATCAAAGCTATTGAAAACAGGGTGCCTTGTATTATTTTCAAATAGTCCATGCTGGTTTTGTAATTTTACAAAACTAGTAGGAAACTACTTAATATTATGTGCATTTCTGATTCTTTAAAATAAAATGAAAAACTGTCTAATTTGTAACACTGACGGTTTAATCTCTCGTTCACAAAAATGCTGCAAACTGCACACTGGAGTAAAACAAAATGTTCTATATAGGGGACATAGAAATTTACAGTATATTGCTTACTTGAAATCCAAACTATAGTATTCTGAAGTACTGTACAACAAACACTCAGTAGTGGTACTCGGTATGTATTTTCGTGATCTTAAATAAATGCTGCATTTCTCGAGACGCTGTCTGTTACTGCCCAGATACTCTGTGAGTCACCATTATACTGTGTTTTTGTGAACACATGCTGCTTTGCTGTAATTTTATTTCAAAGCTTTGAAACACAAAGAAAAAACCCTGCTGCACAGCGACCTACGTCCCTTCAAATCAACCATGAGCAGGCTGGCTAATTCGTTCTTAAAAACACCACCCACCTTTTAATTGTTCAAGTTTCTCCCTGAGGCAAGAAGTAGGTGCAACGTGACCTTTCTCATCTCTATATCAGACCACAGAGAAGCCAGCTTTCCATTCACAACTGCAATTCATCATACACCACATAAAAATTGAAAAAAATGGAATATCCAGGTAAAAAAGAAATTAGATGCAATTCCTTTTAAAATAGCCTAGAGGGGAATATACAGGCAAGAATGCTGCCTGTGTACCACAGCAGGGAGAAAAGTAAGAGCACTGCAATGCTGAGATGTCGCGCCACCAGTTTTTATAGCAGGGTGGGTAGCTGAAAGATAATAACACCCCATCCTCCTCCACAAAACAAGTTAAGCACAGTATGTAATAAGCTCATGGCTCAGACACCCTTTGATTTAGGTCAGACAAAATGAATTTTTAGTTTTCTGTTAAAATGACTTTGGCAGGAGGAGGCAAAAAGAAAGTTCACAATACTGTAATGTGGCCCCAACACAAATTGGAGTCCTGTGGTATTTCTTAATAGAAGTAGGAAAAGGGAGGGGGCATGTACATTATTATTATTATTATTATTTTGCAATGTCTATCTTTACAACCAATGATTCTGGTTTGCAAATGGAGACGCTTATTTTCATTGCCACAAACCTTTGATAAAGCCACCGAATACTGTGTCATTTTAAACCAACTTAAGTAACACGACCCTCTGTTTCTGTTGGTTTGCGTTTTTGCAGTAAGTTTGATTTTGGGGGGTTTCTTATTGCTTTTGGTGAATTTTTCATTGATCTTTGGTTTCGTATTTATCATCAACTACCGGTAACAGAAAAGAACAGGACAGGAAACCAGACAGAGAGTTAAAGAGGCCTATTTACCAGTCTCATTAACATCAGTCCAATGAGTACACACACTATGAATGAAGGTCATTTTTAAAGATGTAGCATCCCATATAGTTTTTCAAATTTTTTATTTTTTTTTAATATTTAGTACAAGAAAAATACATTTAAGTAATGTATTCCACTTTGTAAATGTGACTTTTGCAGCTAAAATGACCTTTATTTAACATAAATTAAACAGATGTAGTACAGTGCATTGAAGACTAAACTATGTAAAATATATTAAATTCACAAAGAAAGCTATATTTTAATGTAACATTTAACATGGGTTAGTTCATCATTAAGCAATAGATCAAACACAGTGGAGGCCATCACCAGTCTGGTAATAAGTATGAATGAACACAAGTCAAGCACAATAAATAAAGCATATTATGCTTTGCAAATCCCTATAACCAAACAGTCATTATATGTCCATAAAAATATGGATTTTAATTTTCATAATCTTGTGGTAGTGTAGGGGGTCGTGGCATTGATATAATCACTTATCACACTAATGAATGAGACTGGAGTTATGTGTTTCAGTGCTTTGCTTTGAAAGCTGACAAGGAGATTTCCCCGACAGTAAACCATCACGACAGTTTCACATAGCACATGTCATTTAAGAGGCATGCAAACATGAGGCATAAACCTAAAACTAACACAATCACAGGGCCAGTAACCAATAATAGGAAACCAGAGATTTCAAAGTCAAAACATCAAAATGAGATGGATTGGAAAATAAAATAGCTGTTTGTTTTTTTAATACTACACTAGAAGAAGCAGGCCACTTTAAATGGAGGACAATTTAGCTCCTAAAACAAGTGAGTTCTACTTCAAACGAGTGAGTTCCGGTAAATCTGGGAGTTCTAGGATTGTATTTGCGTTTCTCATATTAACATTTTATATTAGATACCTGGATCTTTCCACTATTTTCACAATGGTTTCGTAAAGTAACAACTGTCAGAATGTAAAGATATAGGTTTTAGAATCCTACAGGTCATCCAGTCTTTTCAAGAATGCTTTGGTGTAAAATACAATCATGGTCGTGGACTGTTGTACAATTTCTCTTTTAGCTGTGGAACATGTTCTCTAGGGGGTTGCTTTGGGTAAAATGCAATATATTGTTTAATTTGTTTTTGTTAAACCGAAACTATTAAAGAGTTTGAGCAGCCGCGTAACTGGAAAAAGCTTATAGGTAATTATTTGGGATCTGAAAACGTAGACTAGTCTCAGGTGCAATTAAGGCCAAAAAGGTGTATAATAGTGGGTATATTCTCCGCCCTCAAGCCAGACTGAGAGACCACTGTCTACACAGATTGGAGGGTAATGCAGTCTTGTTGCTTATTCAACCTGCAGCCCCTACTGAGCAAAAGCTACTCATTACTCTAAATGAGTGCCAATTTAAGGCAGTTGTCTGACATAAGCATGAAGGACTTGACTGAGAGCGCCTGAATTCAGTCGATATGAGACCACATGAGAACAGGTGTCAGATCAAAATAACTTAGCAGCCCAATTCAATGCAGTTTTCTCCCCAGAATCCTGCCTTTTATAGTTTCTAAAGTAGCTTATGTATTCTTGAAAGCGCATTTTCCTTGAGTTCAGTCTTTAACCAACAGGATTGACAGTGACTCATCACAGACAGAAACAAATAGTTTGGACTTATACAACGCTATTATTACAATCTCAATGGAATGGCATCTATCAGTATAGACTCCTAAAGGTGTAAAATACTTATTTAAAAGGGCTTCACACCCTGTGCTTCAATGATGAAAAAACATCCATCTGCTCTGGTAAGATGTAGCTGGCTCAACATTGAATATCTTCTAACAGCCAACTGCTCCAGATCTAATGCATAGTCAATCACAGACCACATGGTTTAGTTCCTTTGTATGAGATCTCCATTCTGTACCACTGGAGAATTACAGACTCCAAGTGAAACAGTCAGACTCCAGGTGGTGCTAAAAATAATTTATAAAAAAAAAACTAAAAAGTAATACCTGCAAGCAAGATTCCCTAGCTACTATAATCATTTTAATAATGTTGTAAGAACAATCCTTTTCCAATTGTTTTACACGACAGTTATGAAGTGTTTTACAAAGTAATTGACATCACAACAAAACTAAAAACAGGAACTTCTGTACAACACAGCTGTTTTAAGGGAAACTCTATGAATAAGGGGGTATTCATATGCACTTAAATTTAGAAAGGGGAAGATGCACCTGATACTGGGCAAATTGATCCCTTTGCTACAGCTGTAAATACAAAAAGAGCAATCCGTATCATAAAAAAGCAGATCATGATCTACGTCCCTAAGATATGAAAATATAAATGTGACATACATAATATCTGCAGACAGATAGGAAGGAACCTCCATATATCCCCAGATGAAATAAGAAACATCCTTCATGCTTCACAAGTGGATAAACATGTATGTACAGGCTACCAGGCACTTCCACAGCCAGAGCTTTGTAAGCACATAGCTATAAAACACTTAACAATGCATTATGCATTAATGCTAAAACATTATTTGACAAACATCAAATTTCCTCACTTAACCATTGAAGAATATTCTTGGGAGTAGATATTAGAGATTTTTTTTCTTCTTTTTCCTCAAAGCTCATACCGTTAGGTGCTGGGATTAACCTACCAATAGGTTACTTTACACAGTATTCTAAGTGAACTAAAGCATTATAAAACCCACACTTTTGGCGATGTATGCAACCTTACATTCTGTTTGTTTTTTAATTACCTTTTCTCAGTGGCGAGATACTGATAAGAGTGGAGTTCATGCAGTTACCTCAATGATTGCTACAGGAGTGAAGTATCATCATCATCTACAATCAACAGAGAAGCCACTGTTTTCTAATACACATGTAAAGAGAAAGGCTGTTCAGATAAAAAGAAGATAAAATCAACAGCAACGGTCTGAGGATCCTTAGTCCGACATTTCATTCTGATGACATGTTTTGAAAGATAGGAGAAAGCTAAGGGGTCAGTCAGTACTGCAGATTTTGTCTCGATCGAAGCTCTGATAATTAGGAACAGAGCAACTGCAACGGTATCAAACCAGCAAGAAAAAAACTGTTTTAACTAGTTTTATACAGTTCATTTAAGGTCTTGCCTTTCCAATGGCACAGGAGGTACTCCATTAGTATAATCTGCTGTTTAGAGCTCCTGCCTTCAGGCCAGATCACAGGGGTGTGCTGACACCTTTGAACAATGGGACTGGGGGTGGGAAAGGGGTTATATTGTTAGGGTTATATGAAAAACGCTCATGTCAGTTATCCAGAATCCTCTGTTTAAAAGTTTCCTCGTCAAGTCTCAGCTCTCAACCAAAGAGAGATACAGCTTTTACATCAAAAGCAAGTATACTGTATTAAGAATAATTCTTTACTACTGAAGTTGGCAAGCTTTATCCAGTTTTAGAAAGCAGCCTTTGGTTTAGGATGTTGTAAATCCTGTACAGCACAGCAAGGCAGCACTTAATAGCACTAGCTGTAAACTGTCCCACGACACCAGCAAGAAAGGCTCAGGCATTATTTGAAAAGATAACAAACCCAGCAAGAAGCAGCCTGCAGCAATTAATATGGACTGTTAGTCAATCAGCCCTGAAATTCTGGCTGGGTCTGTAAGAGCACCCCCTTCCAAAACCATACCCTCAGAGACCGACAAATACAGGCTTTCTTGAACAGAACCCTCTCTCGTTATAATGGTGAGAAAGCAAACAAATGGAAAGTTAACTAAAAAAAAGAAAAAGAACAACAATGAAGTATTTAAAAAAATGTCAGTTAGCTCTGACTTTTACCTATAGTGTCTGTCATTGTGGGGTTTAATATGTTCACTGAGCATTCTTTATTGACATGTATTATTTTTATGACCTAAGAACTGCCTTGCCAAAAATTTATGAAACTGATACAGAAATGATATGTTCTCTATTACAACTGATCATGCATATTCATGTGTCAACATGCCACTCAAGGACATTTCTGGTGTTGGAATAGTTCAATTTATTCCCCTGGGAAGGATAATTAGCTTGCCTGAAATAAGCAATCATTTCCTCTGTAGTATTTGAAATAAAATCATGGATCTGTCCAGTGGAGATGCTGCATTTGTTTTCTGGTCATCACAAAAGCACACACAGCTGCTCTTGCCTCCTGTCTGGAAAAGGACACTGCAAAATGGCTGGCATACTGACTAAACAAACCTTTAACTATGGTTATGGTGGCACCCTGGTGCCATAATTAGAGTATGATTATTTCATTCAACTGTCATTCAACTGTTATTCTTCATCCAGTATTCATTTTATGTCTTTACCTGCCAGGTATAGTATAGTAGGACCATGAAGCTAATTATTTCGAGCTTTTGCTGGAATGAAGCTACTGGATAATAAAATTCTACTAGGAGGTACCAAATGCCCTTAACAAACTTTATTGCACTGTATACCATGACAACTGCAGAGCAAAGTATTATAAAGCATAGTCAAAGTAAAATGTGTGACTATTTGTGAAACAGTCACAATATATATATATGCATGCAGTAAGGCCAGACAGGGTATACTGGAACCTTACTCGACCAATCACTTTGCTTGTTTCACGTTCCATTGCCAGCCCTGGATTATGAATATATATATATATATATATATATATATATATATATATATATATATATATATATATATATATATATATATATATATATATCATAATCCATTCATAAACTTTAATGTCACATGACTACAATATGGCAGGAATAAGTCACAGGATTTTCTTTTTTTTTGTTGTTGTATTGGTAAACTGTTTGCAGATACATAATGTGCCCGTTCATAGAACCTCATGTACTCAAACCAGGGAGCCACGTTCTACTCCACGTTTACTTAAATCGGTTCTGAATGCTCAGCCTTGGTTATATGAAAACTCTGTACGTTTACTATGGACGTTCCCCCCCCCCATATTATTGTGCTCAGCGAGTTTTAAATACATGGGCTAAATGCAGTAAGTAATAATGAAACAGAATCTACCTATTATGGGACTTCTCTCACAGTTGAGGATAAATCAATTGTTCCACATTAAACTACTCCACTGTATGCTCTCTCTTTTGATTTCTATATTTGTATTTCTAACTCAAGGACTATCTGTTTATTTGTTTATTGAGCAGACACCTTTATCCAAGGTGACTTACAGAGACTAGGGTGTGTGAACTATGCATCAGCTGCAGTGTCACTTACAACTTCGTCTCACCCGAAAGACGGAGCACAAGGAGGTTAAGTGACTTGCAGAGGGTCACACAATGAGTCATTGGCTGAGGTGGGATTTGAACCGGGGACCTCCTGGTTACAAGCCCATTTCTTTAACCTCTGGACCACACAGCCTCCTTATTAATACACATATCTAATGATTCGATAAATTGTTTGAGAAGGTGTGGGATCCTGTAATTAAACACTATTGCATGTTTCTGTAACTCATTTAGCAAGTCCCTTAGGAGTCTTAACCAAGACCGCAAACCTCTTCCTGGCGGTACACACAGTAAATAAACACAAAGCCCACTAAATACTGACTGGCAAAACAGCCATCACTCTTGATTGCTTCTTAAGTCTGGAACTCAGACCTGCTGCAGGGTTACCCTCTGATAGAACTGTGAAGATCCTCGAGTTGTGAGAAGCACACTTGGCTCCTGGACAGAGCTGGGCACAGGTACAAGGTAGGCTCAGGGGAAACCTTTACCTGGGCACATGCCATGTATTAAACCTCAGTGTCACGTTTCAGAGTTGGTCGACTAAAGATTAAACCAATTGAGGCTGGTGGCCTCAACTGAGCCCCTGTGGACCTCACCACACAAAATCACAATTCAGTACAACTTTCCACAATTTTCAGTCTCAATTGATTTGTGGAATAATTTAACACCGATTTTGCATAATTTGGACTAACCTTTAATTCATAGAAATACCAAAAAATAAATAGTACAATCTTGGACAAACAAGGGCGTCTGCTAAGAAATAAATAATAATAATAATTATCAATGTCTTCCTGTTTAAAGTTATGACAGAACGTAGATGCCTTGTTTCTTGTATGAGCTCAACAAACGAAAACAATTAAAATAAAGAGAAGACAACCAAAGGCATTAAAAGGGGAGGTATTAATCATTTACAACAGGAAAATAAAAACTTGTGAGGAAATGGCTTGCAACTAATCACATCATCCGCTTCAGACACAAAGCCCTTTTCCTTTTCTTGTTAGTTTGGTAAACATTCATTTTGATGCATTTAGCTTGTCCTTTCCAACATGTTAGTTTGGCAGATAACTACCGTTTTGGAACAGGCTGGTTGTGATTGGTGTGTTTGCAAAAGGAAGCACTACCTGCGACTACCTGCCGCTCACATGTGTTACTCCTGTTTGGATGTCCGTCTCTCGTTTCTGCACAGCTGCCAGTTTTCTTGTCTAATTGAGGCAGTTCTTTCTGTAACAGGAAAAGGAGAAAAAAGAGTAAAAACTGTGGAATCCCTCTGTAACAGCCACAGCCAAAAATTTTACTTTTGGCCGATCAGGAGTTAATTTTTAAGCATGTGGCAGCTACTAAAATCAACAATTTTATTGATATTTACACAGACCATTTATTTATATATAAAATATTATTACAGCAGCAGCACTAAATGCATTATTATATTCATTTCCATTTTTGGACTGAAAGCAGGAAAGATGTTATTTTACTAAATATTTCCTGAAAATGCATAAATAAGTTTATATATATAATGTTACATTCTAAGATAATATGCCAGTGGTTGTGGAATGGCTGCAAACAGTGGTTGCCTGGGTGATGCACCTAGCTTAGCTAAGAGCTGTGCCATCCCTGCCCAAAGGAAGCATATTTTTTTAGGGCTGAAGAGAAATGTTCCTAATTTACTTTAGAGCAAATGGGAAAATGAGAGCTATAGTTGTTCTTTCCAGAAAGGGAACTTTCAAGTGAAATATAAAAGCCTCACCAATTACACTATGAATGGAATTAGTGTGGTAGATGGAAGAACAACTTTAAAAAAAAAATTGTACTGGATCACATTGGGCTGCTTGAAAATAAGCCACCGCTGCAGGGGGAAGATTCATTTCTTTAGCCCTCTATAGAGTAGAACCGAATTTTTGGTGACATTCTGTGGGGGTCAAAATACAAATTTAATGGGATCTTAGTCCACACCTCCCACACAGAACCATCCTGTCAGGTGGTGCGGGTAATTAAACCACTATTCATAAGTTGAAGCTTACACTAAACAACTCAAATGACTCATTAAGAAATAAAAATAGTTTAAGAACTATTTTTTTTTATCATCTCTACCCAACAAGAGGCAAGTTGGAGGTGTCTAGTTTGCTCATAGAATATGTTCCTTACAATGTAAAATTAAGTCTGCATATGAAAAGATGAGGAAGTACTTAAACACATATTTTTTACAGGTGGGAGGAAGGCAATTATTTGCGCCTGAACCTCTGTACACAACAATGGTTTATAATGTTTTGTTCTTCTGCCAATTATTCTCCAGTGTTGGATTGTATTTGAGCATTAATATCAATGTTGAAGCTTTTCATTAAACCTGAATTATGGAGATCTTAAATCTGTGATACCAGTTCAGCCAATGTGTGGCTGAACTCATACTAAAACATTTTTAAAAAGTCTACTGACACAAAAGATGTAGGACAGTATGTGAAAGAGCTCACCCCTGGAAAGCACCACCCAGTACTTGGAAATAGTCTATGTTACTTTTAATTAAGTCTTCTTTCCATACTGGCACCAAAGTTCATCATTTGCACCTTTTTTTTCCAGAAGGGACTCCTCCCCACCTCCAATAGCCTGTAGTAAATTATGCAAAGGAAGCTTTGGATGGGAATTATTGGAACGCTCCGGGCTCCTCAAGGTCAATGTCTATCATTGCTCGCTTCTGGTTCAGCAGCAATAGCAGTAGCAAACTCCTTGACTCTCAAGACGTGTATGTATGCAGAATTCACTATCTCCCTTCCCTCATACAGAAAGCCTTGTGTTCACTAATTCAAGGCCAACACCCACACCCCCACAGCACTCAATCTGCGGTTGCTGGGAGGTCATTACATGAATATACTGGAGAGAGAACTGCTTTGTGCTGACATTTTGAATTTGCCAGTTTTATTCCAATTAAAGGGGATGTGTGTGGGGGATTCTGGGGGTGATTCAACCCCACTAGGAATTTGGGTCCCACTTTAATTTGGTATTGTTAGCTGCCACAACTTTCTAGGATAGAGGTACTGTACAGTTTTAGTTTAAACTGCTGTGCTGTTACAACATTTTCCAGGAGTGCTAACCAAAGCTTTAAAGGTGTTCACTTCTTTTTTATGTAGAGATGTATGCAATTACTTAAAATACAACGATACATAATCTGCTGCATCATGTTACCATTGCTGTAGGTCACATGGTATGATTGCAACAAGACCATTAGCTAGAATGAGTTTAACTTAAATGATTAGGTACCAGGGACTTATTACTATAACTTGTAATGTTTACCATTGTCATAAACATATACGCATATTCCAAATGTAGGTATAAAATACAAGGAGCCAAAAATGTTCAGCAGAAGGAAATGGGTCCAGTGATAAGTTTGGTTAATGCATTATGTACTGCATAATATTCTTCTTTCTATTTTGTTATTACAGTTAGGAACATATGATATCGAATTACATTGCATTACCATTATAAACATTTACCATTTATCATATTTTTGCACTTTTACTAGTTATACTACGTATTTACCATAGTTTACCCTGGTTTGCCATGTTTTTAAATATGCTTTAGCAACTTCTCTGTGCTTTACAATGCTTACCTATGCTTTACCATGTTTTCACTGTGCTTTAGTTCACTTTGCTCAGCTTTTACTATGGGAAACTTTTTATAAAGGTATCAGACTTTTACAACAACAGAAATTGTAATTTCACTGCAGTTCCCATGGTAGCAACTTGTTTCTTCAAGAATACCTTCAGAAGAAATTTATATATTTACAATTAAAATACTGAATGCTGAACAAGGACACCTTTTTTCAGTGCTAACGGGTCATTCATAAGCTGGCAGTTTGTTCAAACACTGCACAGCTAGACCTAAATTTTATCTGCCTGCCACCTCTGCTCCCCTCAGGCTTTCTAGCACCTACTAATTAATACGAGCCAGACGGGAAGGGCAGAGAGACCATGGGGCCGTCAATCACCCAGACCTAACAAGCTTGGGCAACAGAGACACTGACAGGGCACGGCAGATGCAGAAAATTGATTGGTACATTATATGCCGCAACCCAGGCATTTCGCAGTACCCAGCATTTAGTTATGAGTGTTTGAGCAATGACAGGCAGTTACAGTACACCAGGCATGTTACCAGCAGTCACTTCACCTCCTTGTCTGTTATGAGTGTATTGAGCAATGAAGTTCACACATAGTCGGCTACAAATAATAATAATAATAATAACAAATAATGGTTTCCAAAACATTAACATGATGTGGTACCAGTTGATCAAGCAACTCAAAGCAATTTATTCTAAATTGTGAGGAAAAACACCCAATAAAAGGTACCAAACCAGAAATAAAGAACTCAAAGTTTTAATTTAGGGCTTGTGAGTAGCCTTAAACTATTTCTTAATAATTTAAGAATCATAATAGGTGGGTAATGGTGGGTAATCTAGCTAATACTGTACAAAATGAAAAACAACATAACCAACAGAACCTGTTACTCTATAACCCAATCATTTTTAGGAATAACTGTATTGACTTTTAGCAGAAACTTTGCCAGAGTAAAAATGGTCCTCTGGTTCATTGTAATGAGTGTAGGGCAATTATTCACAAAACCATGAAAACTATACTTGTCGCCACATGATCGTTTAGGCCCGTGAGATACTTTTTTTCTTAATTATGCATCATTCTAAATTAAATCATATGAAATTAATATGTTAATAACAAAACCCTGTTGTGGCTTATTGCTTAACATGTAGTGGAAAGGAATGCAATCTCCTGCAATGTCACAAATATACCTTAAATGTTATTTATAATTACCTCCTGTGTTTCAGACGATTATAAAATACGTATGAAATCTATTGTAAAGAAAAAAATAAATAAAAGAAAAAGGGTTTGGCAAAAACAATCTTCCCACCCCCTCACCTTCTCAAAAAACCTGCCCCTCCCTATAGTCACCGAGCCCCAAAGCATGTGTATAAAAAAAAACTGGGCACAATTCGTACTCACCAAACCTGTACTGTAGAGTAGCTATGGAGCAATACCACACATAAACACACAAGCCAGCTGGACACCTGCGAGTTCACTGCAAAACACTATTTCTTTCTTAGAAAGATATGGAAATGCCAGCCCAAGATTACTTTAAAGTTAGATTTAACTGCAAAACAATGTAAAGACGTGTTGACCACTTGCTTATTAAATATGCTGATACTTCTGACTAGACAATCAACTGCTCTCCAAATACAAAGCCAGACTGGCAGGGCAGAAAGGCCATGATTTTAAACCATCCTCTTCAAAAGGGCGTTACAGTGTTTTTGAAGCACACAGCTATTTCTTTTTTTAAATACTGAATTCTGGACAGGATTTCAGAAACAGTAGCTGCCCGATAGCTTACAAATTATATTGCATTAATGATATTACATGACAGGTGATTTCTAAAATGTCTACCATACATTAACAGGTATGTCACTAACACACATACCCAGCCACAGCTGTGAATTAGAGCTATACGTATGACACAAAAGTTGATGACCATGTCATATATCAACAATATACATACAATACAATACAGTACAGGGTACGTAAAACAAGTTTCAAGACATATTGTGTAAGTACAAGTATACTGTTGATATATGACATGGTCATATGTTAGGGGATTATCTAGACAGAAGGAAAAATGTAAGTGTGGCTTACTATAGAGGTAGACGGGGTATGGACAGAGAGATACTCCTCTATCTCTCAAGAGATTGCACATTCCCAAGATCAAAACAGAATCCCACAGACCACATTCTTTTTTTTTTGAAGGTTACAAAAACCATGGCCAAGCACATCTCTACCTTACAGGCAAAACCCTTTAAGTTAAAGTTCAGCATATCTTTACAAAATAAATAATTCTATAAACAAAAAACAGAAATAAAATATTGTCAGATGCCTAAAGGTTTTTATTTTTTCTCTCCCTCGGTTTATTGTCAGGGAATATTGTGGTATCCAGCATTGAGTAAAGATTATCATAAGGTTCCTGTATATTAAAATATGATTAACTTCAACTGTGTTGCGACACTCCTAATCAATTTGACTTCGTAAAGCACATTACTGTATAATGTTTAATCCTCCACTGTCTTCATAATTCAGACAACTGATTATACATCTCAAGGTAAAGCTTATACAAACTGGATGCAATGGAACAGAAATATCAGTAACCCTTTCCTCTATATATATACACACACACACACACACACACACAAAGGATAACAATAAACACAGGCAGTTTATCAATTCAATTAGTGATATGCTGGACTATACAAGGCAATTTACACAAATATAAATTTAAAAAATCTGCTGAGCAAGCATGAGGACCCACTGTATAAATAATAATTTTGCAACCCTTCAAAGGTTCTGTGATTCTACACAGATAGCTGTACCGTGAATGTAAGAACACTTGGCACTGTACTAGGCCGAGTGAATCTCTAGTTCACAGGCGAAACCCTTTAAGTTAAGTACAGCATAGCTTTAAAAAAAAATGAATATATAAACAAAAAACATTGTCAACAAAAAGAAAACAGTGCTAACCTTTTCTCAGAGGCCTGTCGGTTTCTATCTTCTCTCCCTCCGTCTGTTGTCAGGCAATATTGTTGTATCCTTCACAGCATGAAAGAGAAGTGCTTAACTTTGTGCTTGAGGTACTGCATTGTCACTGATTCATGTGAGGAAAATTCCTAGAGACGGTTATAAGAATTCACACCCACCCCTCCCTCTAAACCAAAAGTATTTGGCACAAATCCTCACAAGTCCACCTGTGCTTTTGAACAGTTAATAACACTAAGGCAAGTTAGGTTTTAAACCTGCAGCTCACACACTAACTTGGCAGTGTTGGACTGTGGGAAGACCCTCGTGGTCAGACCAAGATATTAGCGTCACAGCACTATAAAAGAATTTTAAAAAGACAACTTCAAATTATGTTTATTTGCAAGCTTTTTGGGTGCGTACATAAGCCAACTTGTTTGGCTTGTGTTAAATACAAGTATAAAATGACTTTGTAAATATTTGAGGAAGAAAAAAGTAATTTGCTAATTTAGTGATTGCTTGATAATATGTGTATTAGTGCTATAACTGAAACTTCTATATGGCTAAAATCAAGTCACTGTTGTGATGTCAAAAAGTCCTAATTCTGACCTCACAAAAAAAAAAAGAATGTGACATGAGAGGCCAAATAATGATGACAGACCAAAAAGTGAGGTTGTTTAAATGTACATATCTTTAAATGTATAAATGTACTCATAAGGGAAAGCTTTGTATGCCTGTGTGAGTGTCTCATTACAGTATGTTGGTTTAATAGCATGTGTGCAGCATATCATTAATGGGGGTGTTTGCTTAATTGATTAGAATTGCAGAGAAACAGGTGGGGCTTTGGAGTCATTGTGAATATTAAGGGTGTGGGGATGAACTTAATTTATTACAAAAAAAAATACATTTAGACACCTTCTGCTGAGTGGAACATTTTTCATTAAAAAAATGTAAATGCACAATCTTTTGAGCGTTCCAAAAAAAAAAGAAAAAAAAGGCAAAACAAACAAAAAACATCAATACATGAAGTATTTGGAGGCAAAACTTGTGTGTAAAGCTTTGGGTTCACAAATAAAAAAAAAAACTATGAGCCACGTAGTGATGGGAAAATCGGTTGCTGTGTCCGGCTCTCCAACACATGCATAGGACAAGAGAAATAGAAATTCTAAGACATGCACAGATATTAACCATATATTTCTGATATCATTAAAATTTTTTGTTGATGTCAGTATTGCAATTAATTACATCATATGGTACTGAATATTGTTGTTATCAGAAATGTAGTCATATTAAAATGTAATTTTGGTAGTGGTTAGTGCTCTGGACTCTTGACCGGAGGGTCGTAGGTTCAATCCCAGGTGGGGGACACCGCTGCTGTGCCCTTGAGCAAGGTACTTTACCTAGATTGCTCCAGTAAAAACCCAGCTGTATAAATGGGTAATTGTATGTAAAAATAATGTGTAAAAAATAATGTAATTGTATGTAAAAAATAATGTGATATCTTGTAATAATTGTAAGTCACCCTGGATAAGGGAGTCTGCTAAGAAATAAATAATAATAATAATAATAATAATAATAATAATAATAATAATAATAATAAAACAGCTTTCCCTAAGGAAGCAACTCGGTAAACTCGGCTTTTTTTGTGGTTGTTAAAATATCTTAGGTACTACTAAACATGTTCATTGCTGATTTTTCCTGTTTTGTACTTCTAATGATTTTTAAAGCTTGGATGTAAAACTTACATACAATGTTAGAGAGATAAGTCACTGATTTCCAGTTGCATGCAGATTTCACCCACACTTAACAGAAACCCAAACTAGACCCTTTTGTGCCTGGAAAAGAAGAATCGCTGGCTTTTTTTCCTTATCAACTGGTGGATTCAAATCCACCCCACGTAGCAGACAGACTGTATTTTGATAGTTTTTAAGTGGCCAGCTGGTAAATAACTGAACTGATGGGCTGTGATTTTCAAGTGCTTTTTGGCAAATTGCTTGTTTTTCTTAATGGCAATATTTACTCCTTCAGAAACGGTTGAATGCCAGAAACAAGACCTTGCTAATATTGTGAGAGTTTCCTATTAATTGGCAGCATCTTTACAATAAGTATTCAGTTATCGCCCTATTATTTAAAAAAGTATGTGTGTATTATTATAATATATATTTAAGTGCACATATTTTAACACTGGCACTGTACTGTACAGACCCTCTGATATGGAACTGTCTTCATTTGTAGGAGTCGAGGAAACATTGACATTTTTTTGGAATAAAAGAAATAGTCCAGATGGAATCTAATCATGCCAGAAAATGCTTTCGACTTCATCTAGGACACTTGGGTTAACACCGCGGCTCTCAAGGTTTCAATTCCAACCACTTCATGAGCTGTTTTTTTGTGTAGTGACTCGGTAGGGAGAATGGCCCCTTCAAAGCCACCAGCATTATTTCTTACCACACCTGTGGCTCACTGAAGTACTGACAAAATCCAAAGAGTACAACAGCAAGCTACTGTAACCAAAGCCTATACAGTATACTGGTAACGTAAGGAATTATGTCAAGATGGCTTTAGGACAAAACATGCACAAACTTTGTCATTCTAATCTTTTTAACAGCAATTTACAGAAAACTACAGTAGTATATGGTGGTTACATTTGATGTTTATAAGGTTTTTAATTAACATGCAAGTCTATTATCATTGCAACATTAGTGATCTGATGTTAATTCCAACCATTAGTTGTGTTAAATGTTGGTTTTTGTTTTCTCTCAAAGTCTGATCCTGTTGTACAGATGACAGATGTTCTTGCATATTAAATACTGAAAGTTGATATAGCTATATTGACACAATTTATCTTGCTAATATATACAGGGTAATCTTCAAGGCTGTTAGCCACTTTATAATGCAGCTCTGTGGGGAAAAAAATCACAGCAGAGCAATGGGACTTACTAGTATCAGGTGGAGGCACCAACACAATGGATAATGTATTCTAGGAGCATAGTATTTTAACAGGTTTATCCAGGACGATGGTCCAGTTACTGTACAAGTTTTCAAAAATGACTTTCAATCCATGACAAACACTGTCTTCATATGCTTTACTGAAAACTATAAGGTGCCCTCATATCAGGCATATTAACCTAAGCATCACCTTGGCACAGAGACAATTTGCGATGAGGCGAGGCGAGGCAGCCCATTTGCTGAAGGGGGAGGTGTGACTGTGTGGGTTGTCCTGATAAATAGCCCAGAAAAGAATTATGAGAGGAGTGCAAGCAATAACACCAGTGAATAAATAATTCAAGGGTTTGGCATGTAAAGCCCAGTTACAGGTCCTGTCCTGAACCCCCTCATATAGAGTGCTACCTGACAAGCAGGGACCAAGTGGAGCTTTTAGAAAGAGCATTTCACAAGAATTAACATTTAGGTCTCGCTCCACTAACACCTTTGAGGCTATGCAGGTTAGGGCACTCTTAGCAAGAAATGGGAAAATAAGCTTCACGCTTTACCCTGACTTTTTCCCTGCAAATGTTTAAACTTGAAGGAAATTGAATTGATTGAAGCTAATAATGTAAATTAAAGTTATGTACTCATATTTATTTTTCTCACTCACTCAAAATGCAGTTTATTTATGACTTGGACCTACATAACCTCTTCCTGTGGGTTCCTATTGGTAACATGAGTGGAATCGGTTACTCCCCCTACAAATGAAAACCATAACAGAGCTCAAAAGTTAAGCGGGTCAGGCCTTCAGCCTTCAGCATATAGATGGAAGTTTTAGGCTGAAGTTTTCTAAACCTGTGGTCATTTTCAAAGCAACTATGTATCTTTTCCCCATTTTTAGAAAGCATAGCACAAAACCATTAACATGTCAATACAACATGTATGTAATTAAAGCCCTTTGCTACTTAGCTTGCACAGTAAACATGGGTCTGCTTTGTAGCACTGATAAGCAAACCTATGACTTAAATATATTCTGTTCCAACTATGCCATAGTAGATTCATTGATATAGCCAGTACTTGAATGCAGAAAGAACACAACTCTGTATATTGATGCGGTGGAGATCCAACACGTACAAACAAGTAAGGGGCTGAGCACCCTCCCACACATTTATAAGCTACATTGAGCAAGATGATGAGTGAAAATTGACTTTATGCATGTTTCTCATACCCAAGAGGGAGTACCTAGTTTTAGGTTCAATGGTAGATCTTTCTAACGAAGTACTGTGTGATTTTACTGGCCCTTTAGGCAAGCTCTCATGTTGGGCAAATACTGAAATAAAACTTGCCAGGGTTCACACTTATATCCAATTCAAGTGACACATAACTTTATTTCCACTGTAGTTTTCTTACTAGTTCTTTCTTCACGAGTCCGACTGTGTATCACAATTCAACTGTGTATCACAAGCAAACCATGGTTTTGGGTCACCTCAGGACAGACCACACCCACTGAATGAAAGTGACTCATATAAGAACACTGGGTTTTGCAGGCAAAATCCAGACTGGCCCTCAGATAGTTCCAAAGCCACAGTGAACTCCCTGCTCCACGTGAAATGTGTTCTGTCTTTTTGTAGAAGCAGGTACAAACTCTGAACAAACTCTACTGTTATCAGACTTAGGACCTTAGTGGTGGTAGGCCCTTACCTCGGTTTTAGCATACACGGGAGAGAACTGAGGGAAACACCCACCAACTCTGCCACTGTGTATTTACAATCAGATGTTTTTGTTAGAGTTACTAAGCATATGAATTGTTACGTGTCTTTCTAAAGCTGATTCCTTTCTAAAAGATTTCCTTACTTTCAGTTGCTTAGGAAATTATTTTGTTTCCTAATGGCTGGGTAAGCAGTTTCAAATGTTTTTCAAATCGGCTCTATTATAAATCCCAGGACAAACCAGTTGGCTTATCAATCCATCTACTCAAATAAATAAAATGTGTATTTCCACAAACACACTTTCACTACCTTAAATATCTTTTTCTATTTAAAGTTTGAATGGGATATAGAACTACTGCTTTGTAACAGAAGCAACAGATCTTATGGTCACAAAGATGGAGATATTTTATTCAGTTTTGACATTTCAGTAGTTAAAATTTTTTTTTAATTGACACGATACATGTTGATGCACTATATCTCAGTCCCAGATGGTACAGGAACTGATTCATGCCATTTCTCAAGTGATTTTGAATGTCCCTATACCCTCCCAGTATCATGTGACTTGCACTAAATACAGAAACATATTCTGATATTCTGGCATGAGACCCCACCTTGGTTGCTGATGTCATTAAGCATATACAGTAACTATACCCTTAGTGTACTTGCTTTTGTCACAGAAAAGAAAATCTTTCCTCCTTCCACCTAACAGGCTCATCCAGGGATAGGGTGACCCCCAGCATGGCCACCTGTCCTTCCTGCTGGTATGAATGTTGCCCCATTTGCTTGTCTTGTGTTTTGTTGACTGTCTTTAAGAGTTGGAACTCTGGCTCCATAGGATTAGGACATGACCAAATAAGCCTGTTTAACAAAAGCAAAATACATTGAATGTCAGCTATTCTTTCAAATTACTGGTGGGTGTTGTATTTCTGAATGGTAATGTCAGAAATCATGTGGTATTGCTGACTAACAGTTTAGGTAGTGTTAGGATGAACATGAGTTTTTCAACTTCGAACATTCTTTCAAAATACACATTTTGGATTAGCTGGAAAACAAATATAGAATTCATATCATATTACATAAAAATAAGTATACACGAGTGTAGAATGTATATGATTTATTTCAGATGCCATTTATGCATGTTTCCTTTGTATATCTTTTTCATACACAATTCTGCTGTATGAACAAATACAAACATGGTCATTTTTATTAAACATGCGCAACAGTCAGGGGGCTCTATCCCACTCTGAAACCAAATGTGGCAGGATAGCACTGTGGCCCAAGATGTTACTGGCAAGATTTAGACTCAGAGACAGAAAGCTGCAGTCTGAGCAGTGTTGCACAAATTAAATAAACACAAACACAAAGAAAAAGGCACAAGGGCCAAAACAAAAGGTTTACACAACACAATATCGGCTGGGCATTCACCTTCACTATAAAGGTCACTAACAAAACACAGTTACAGTTACAGTTACAATTAAAATTACAGTCACCTAACTCCCTTCTCCACAAACAAAGGAGTTCTCCCCTTTTATAAGGTGGCCATTCCCCAGTTAGCACACAATGACCTAATTGGGGAATGGCCACATCTGTGATTGTTGGCAGGGCGAGATGTAACCCCATCCCTGCCAACCCTGCATTACCCCACACACTATTTACATTTGTAGGGCTTTCACCCTGCCACAGACTGTAACAGGGGTGTTCTTTTACGATTGCGAGTATCCGCTCATAGACAAGAGAGACACAGAGGTTGACGTTGAAAAGCTGCTCAGGAACTTTCTCCCTGCACAAACTGAAGTACACAGTTTAAAATTCCCTAAATCAGGGTTTCCCAATCCTGGTCCTGGGGGACCCCTGTGTCTGTTGGTTTTCATTCCAACTGAGTTCTCAGTTACTTAATTGAATCCTTAATTGAAATATTCATTAGCTTAGTTGGACCTTTTTTAATTGTTTTCAGCTTTTAAACAGTTGGAGATTTCAAGTTAACTATACAATTTTAAAAGTAACTTGAAATCAGCAATGTTTTAGTTCAACTGTGAACAATTAAAAATGTCTAATTCAGCACATTATTAGCTCAATTAAGGGTTTAATTAAGTAATTGAGAACTCAGTTGGAATGAAAACCAGCGGACACAGGAGTCCGCATGGACCAGGATTGGGAAACCCGGCCCTAAACAAATCCCTTTTCCGAGCACTCGGATCCCGGTTAACACACACAGTGATCACGAGTGGTTGCTTTGTTTGCTCACCCTGGTTCAAACACGCAGTCGGGAGGATTCCCAGCTAATTCACCTCCAGCTTGTTAACAAAGAACAGCAAAAATGGAGAACCAAGAACAACGACTGGCTTTTCAGACCCTTTTTAAAAGCATGTAGCCAGGGTTAATTGATAATCAATTAGTCAATCAACACCTGGCCACGTGTTGCACACGAAGTTCAATTAGGCAGGAAGAGAATTCTAACCTCCCAGCCCTGCCATATTTAACACAAACTTGATTTGTAAAATTAAACACATTTTATTTATTTATAATCAAATCCTTTCAGGTTATTGTATTTTTTAAAACACTCCTGGAGGTAGGCCCAAGCCAAGAGAGGGTTAAAACAATTCCCCAGATATTTATTATAGTGAGGGGGGTTCGTGAAGTGCCAGTGGTTCTCAGTGAGGCAGTGCCAAGGTAACGCCCCTTTCGCTGTCAGGCCGGTTTGGACAAGCTCTCTCCACCTCTCATGTCTCTGCCAGCCCTTATGGCCCATTGCATGAGAAGACAGAATTAGGAATGTGATCTAACCACACACTCCAAGTTATTACCTCACCTCCCTGCCCCCTCCCCTGTAACAATCTCTCTGCCTGTGCCAGAATGTTTTTCTTAGCCTCTCCTACACATTTTCACACAGCTCAGCCTTAACATCCTACCCACCCAGGTTAGGGGAGGGTGCAGCTCAAATGTTAGTTAGTTAACCCTCCACTGCTGGCTTTACTTGCTTTTTATGTTTTATTTATTTTAAATGAATTCCATCTTTATTTTCAGACTACACTGCCAGTTATAGCTTAAAGAAAAACTTGGTATGGGTGATCAATATCAGAGTTATCTTAACTAATCATTTTGTGCTTCAGTAATCACATCCTGGTGATTTTTTAAAATTCTGAAATATATCAGGTGTAACCTTAGTGTAGCCTGTCCCCCAGATCCTATGTGTTTCTTCAAAATAATGTACTGCTTACATCTAATAAAGTACTTCTTACATCTACTAGAGACTGAGAGTTGAAGGGGGAGAGGTTAACATTTACCCTTGGGTGTACCAGACAAAATAAGAATACATTAGTCAAGATACCTCTGATATTCCCACCCATATCAAGTTGTCCTTGAAGCTTCCTTAATTCTGTCCAATAGTGGGCACCCTAACTGGGGTTTACTTTCTATTTAAAAGTATTTCTTAATATATATTTTCAATTCTCACCTATTCTGTTACATGTGGCCCCTCTGCTTCTTTGCTATGCTTCCTGCTTCCTCCATTGTACTGAAGTTCTAAAGTGGTTGTGGCCAAGCAGAGATTCCCTACCAATGAAACAGGTCCAGGCTTAACGACGACGTCCTGTTTCTGCAACTCTCAGCTTGCAGAGCTTGTGAAGGTAAATGAGACGGACATAATATTTTGTATCTGAATTTGTTGTTCGCTAAGACCGTAAATGTTAGCCAGACATGTCCAACTAATACTAAGTGTCTTTCTAAGGATACTTATGTACTGTAGTAGAGTTGCAAGATTTATCTTTGTATGGCAGTCAGCATAGGTGCCAATTAGTGTTACGGGGTTGGGGGGGCTGGGGAGGCCACACCCCCTCACTTTTTGATACAAGGAACACGTGCACAGCTGGGAAAACAGCACACAATGTTTAGTTGTGGTTATACCCTGTATATACATTTACTTTCTGAGATGTTTGTTTGAAATAAAAGTGAATTTTTACATTATATTTTAATTTAAACCATTGCTGCCTTTAAAGACTGCTGTGAAGTCAGAGCTCTCCAACCTCATTTTGTTGCTGCCCATACCCGTGGAAAGTTTACAATTCAATGCTGTCTATACAGATTGTTTGGCTGTATGTCTGACCAATATGCACAAATGTTTAATTTGTTTTTCTCTCTCTCTTTTGATTATGGGGATTTTCCTAGACACAGGAAGTGGGCAAATTGTTCTTTTTGACATCAAATTCTTTTAAAGGTTACAGTTGTCTTTATCTACAGTATGTCAAGACCGAATCCTACTAAGGCTGTGGTTTTGCAAAGAAACAGCAGTTAAAAGTTTTTTTTTCCTCCCCCCAAAATTTTCCCTAGTTAAAAAACATTTAAAAAATTCTTCATCAGGAAGCTGCTTTGAAAGCACTTTTCCCATAACTACAGAGTTTTGTAGGAATAGACGTATATTTTATTGCAGTAACTGTCAGAGAAATTTAAAATAAGCTACAATACATACAGGATGGAAGCTTATCAACAATTTATATTTAATACAGGCCATAAAATAACGGTAGAAGGAGGTGAATTTCATTTAATTCCTTTAGTTCAACACCACATAAAGCACCAACCAATGGACAACAAAGCAGTATTTCCTCAAGCAGATCACAAAAGGGAATATTGCACAAACAAATAAAGTTGCAGGCCTTATAGATGTACTCCAAATGTTTTTATGTATGTCGTACATTAACTTATATTTATTTATTTATTTAAATTTAGTTGTCGCCAATGGTTTTTACCCCGGTTTTCTCCCCAATTTGGAATGCCCAATTATTATTTTTATCCCGGTGACTCTGGGAACGGAGGCTGAAACACACGTCCTCCGAAACATGTTCCTGCCAATACATCATTTTTCGCACTGCCAATCCACAGCGAAGCCACCGGACCTATAGTGCCGGAGGACAACACAGATCTGAATTGCTTCACTGCACACCCGCAGGAACCCTATCAGCCACAGGGGTCGCTGGTGCACGGTGAACTGTGGATTGCCCTGCTGACCTAATCCCTCCCTACCCGGGCGGTGCTCAGCCAATTGTGCACCACCCCCTAGGAACTCCTGGTCATGGTCAGCAATGACATAGCCCGGATTCTAACCTGCGATCTCCAAGCTATAGGGTGCATCCTGCACTCCACGCGGAGCGCCTTTTTCTTGAATGCACCACTCAGGAGCCCCCGATCTTATATTTATTAAAAACATTAGGATGTATATCTTATTACAATCCACCACTATATTTGCATCTGTGACAAGTGGATCCCCCATGCATAAACATCAGCAATTTTAATATCTTAGCATGTGTCATATATATATATATATATATATATATATATATATATATATATATATATATATATATATATATATATATATAACACCTATTGCAGGTTCTGTTTACATCGTCAAGGCTTACAAACTACTGTTCTTTCTTTCCAACCATGGAGCTGTCTCAGAAAAGATGAAAAGTTTTAAAAGTGACCCCTATGGGTACTCAAACGTTACAACAGTGAGTTAGTGAACAGAAAATATCTAAACAAAAACAATTTCAGGAGTGCCAGACAAAAATTACAGATATATGCCCTAGTGGTCATTTCTCAAAGTACCTCCTTTCCAAAATCCAGCTTTTCGAAGTCTTTTCAGAGGCAGTGATTAAAAAGAACATTAGTTAGGAAGCGACACTAAAAATAAGTATTACTGCAATCTAAGTAGATTCCCTGGTACTGTAAAACCTGCCGTGGCTGTTGAAGTTGAAACATATTATTCTTTATAATGGGGGTTTACAATTTTGAAAAACAAATGTGTTTCTTGAGACCCAGCACAGCATTTTTAGGATCAATTCAGTTTGTTTTTGATTAAGTTTACAGTGAACATTGATCTATTTTTATTTTAATAAATTAAATCGAGGATGTGTTAATCAAGTGTTAATCAAAAATGGCTCTACATTTGCTCTATTTATTGCATCCTAAAATGTTTTTTTTTTTGCTTAAAGTTAAAATAATTGGATCCTTTATTCTTTTTGACACTTCTCAAAGTTAAAAGCAAAAAACACAGTTCACCTTTTCATCAGGAGAAAGTAACACAGCAATTAGTGGCATTCCCCTTACAAAGTGTTTGAAATGCTCTGCTTGTGTTCACAGAAACCAACATTTCTAATTTTAAATCTATTTTAACTGCATTGTATTCTATTACACTGTATTAACATTATTCAAATATTATTCACATTGCTTATATGATGTATGTAGTTAATCTCAAGGTTTTGCATTTTTTTATAATCCATATTGAATTTACTATATACGGTATCTTTCTAAATAAAGGGATCTAGGGAGCACCTAATAAAAGCTGAATCTCAAAACAATAATTGTGTGAATATAGTAGTTGTTACAGCTGTGTATAATGGTATTTAAAACAAGATTCATTTATCCAACTTTTACATATCCCTTATTTGCTTCCTCCATGATCGGAGACGCGACGGATTACTGTAATGCAATCCTTATATTTTTATGTGTCTACTTAATATTGTAAAACTTCAACCTAATAAGGTTGCAAAAATGTGATTTGATGGATTGATTGATGTTAGTCTGTCTACTGCTGAATGAATGTCTGATGTCCAGTCTTTCTATCACTAGAAGCAGGTTGAGCCAATTATTTTCCTGCTGATTTCTCAACTCATATCTCCATCTCATGTTTTTCTTTCCTCTATTTCCCGTTCCTGTCTCTTTCATGCCAGGCTGTGATTAGCCATTTCATTATTCATCATTTCCTGTTCTTTTTTCACAAAGTGTTCAGCTTCACAGCAAGGAAATGCCAGTGTACATGAATGCCCCTGTATTCTTTACTTATTTAGAACATATCAAAACCAAAGTGTGCAGTGCCTTAGTAAAAGTCAACCTGAGCAAGCAAATTCAACCTCAGAATGCTAGATAATCCACATCATTCTGCAGTGTGAGATTATTGATGAACGTAAAACTTTCAGTTGGTGTGACCTTAACAGTGCGTTGTATTCAAATTAGCTTTGTGTTTTTCTGAATACTTTTTTAAACACCCTAATTGTTAATTACTGGAAGAGTGTATGTTGTACTACTAATTGTGAAATACTGTTTAATCCCCAGAAGGTAATGGTTTATTTAATGTATTTATTTGAAAGATTTTTGCCTGAAAAGGCACTGGTCAAAAAAAATCTCAAATTTGTTATTTAAAGAGTAGGCTGCTGTTAACAAAAGTCTACAAAAAAAAGTGTTAAGAATACAAAACAAAATTAATTTAATAAACAAACAGTTGAATTTTTTTGTTTTATTATTCATAAAGCAAAAATGTACCCTGGCTCAAGATGGCTTCCCATGTACCCGCATGGATCTCTCAGAACTACATTTCCCATCATCCTCCTGCTCACATATGTAACTGAGATGGATTTACCAGTGAGCAGGATGATGGGAAATGTAGTTCTGAAGGTCCATCGGGTACATGGAAGCCATCTTGAACAGGGAATGCAGTTCAAAAGTTTAAAAAGTGGTCAAAGTGTAAAAAAAAAAAAAAAAAAAAATATATAACAATACACACACACCTTACATTAAAAGCTGTAGCAACACATGGG
The DNA here is from genome assembly GCA_030684275.1 of Acipenser oxyrinchus oxyrinchus. NCBI lineage: Eukaryota > Metazoa > Chordata > Actinopteri > Acipenseriformes > Acipenseridae > Acipenser > Acipenser oxyrinchus. Next base: position 46,756 of record JAGXEW010000315.1, on the reverse strand, counting down.
AACATGTAACACAATAAAATAAAAAGGTCCTTATGTGCCTGTGGCAGGATAGCTGATGTGTGTGCCGTCAGTTTCCAGGAAAGCAGTACACCAAAGGCAGGAATGCGGGGCAAAACACTGTGTGGCTGTGCAGTTTTTTATTAAACAAAATAAAGACTTTTCAAAAACACAAAATAGGGGCTCCCGAGTGGCGCATCCAGTAAAGGCGCTCCACGTGGAGTGCAGGATGCCCTCTATAGCCTGGATGTCACCGGTTCGAGTCCAGGCTATTCCATAGTCGACCATGGATGGGAGCTCCCAGGGGGCAGAGCACAATTGGCCGAGCGTTGCCTGGGGGGGTGAGGGTTAGGTCGGCCAGGGTGTCCTCGGCTCACCGCGCACCAGCGATCCCTGTAGTCTGGCCGGGCGCCTGCGGGCTTGCCTGTAAGCTGCCCGAGAGCTGCATTGTCTTTCAACGCTGTAGCTCTTGGGTGGCTGCATGGTGAGTCCGCAGTGTGAAAAAAAACGGTCGGCTGACGGCACACGCTTCGGAGGACAGCATGTGTTCGTCTTCGCCCTCCCGAGTCAGCGCAGGGGTGGTAGCGGTGAGCTGAGTCTAAAAAATAATTGGCCATTCCAAATTGGGAGAAAATAATAAAAATAATTGGCAACAACTAAATAAAAATAAAAAATAAAATAAAAATAATAAAAACACAAAATAAAAGGGCTCAAGGGCCAAACAAAACAGAGCTACAATACAGGAAATAAACAGAACAAATACCGCAACAAAACAAAGGTAGCAGTCGTTTTCTCACAATGCTGTCTATCTCCTTCTAGCTCATTCAAACTCTCCTGTCTCTGTCTCTGTCTCTGTCTCTGTCTCTGTCTCTGTCTCTGTCTCTGTCTCTGTCTCTGTCTCTGTCTCTGTCTCTGTCTCTGTCTCTGTCTCCTAACTTCAACCAACCCTAATGAGCCTGGAGCTGGGCTTATATAACAGGTGGTTAGGAGTTAATTGCACAATTAACAATCAATAAACTCCTAACCACCTGCACTTGAACAATCATCCTTGGATGGGAATTAACCCCATCCTAGCCAAACACTAATACAACTGCATTTGAACTAATATACAGCCGGTTTTCAAACAGCAGAATTTACAAAATACAAACAATAACAATAAATCATAATACAAATATATAGAGGGGGAGCGGGCACCCTGTCACAGTGTCCTTTTAGTAAATGTAAAAAAACACCAGCACATTTGCTCAAAATACCTGGCATGAATAAATAGATTGGTAAAACCTATGTGTAGGAAAATAGCTTTGAAAATTCTGTACAAACCACAGATATTCTGAACCCTTCAATTCGATGAGTATTTGAATTCTGAAAGCAATTTTAAGGAAAGCTGTAGTTTAGTATCAAAATATGCTCCCTATGAACGTATTGCACGCCATGTTTTTGGTCTAAATGGCAGACAGACTGAACACTAAATTAAAAGTAGTTATAGATATAACCTTGCAGCAGTTCAGTTTATATTACCTTTGTCCAACACCAGTGTATTAAAAATAGGCAACTGTCCTATTTCTTGAATGTATTATTTATTATGTCTGAGGATCTGGCTACCTTGCTAGAGATGGATCTAATAAAAGAAGTGTGGTAAAATGAGGGGGAAAAAAAGAATAGCATGTATTTTTATGGCCTTTTCATAATGTCACATCTGATTAATCTTGTGGTATATCTATGCAAGTCTTTGTTCAGTCCAAAGGAAAATGTGGTAGAGGGTACCAATATAAATGACCCCTGCACACACAGTAGATGAAACACCACTCACAGCAAATTAAAATGTGAAGCATAAATTCTGGCGTGAGTAACATTTCTTTCATTTTAAATTGCATCTCATACAATCCACACATTTTTTTTTTCACTGCATATTCAGCACTTAAGGGCGAAGGTAATACAAAAACTGCCACTACTTGGGCCAACAGCCTTACTCACAAATAAAGTAATTACGAAATTGGTACTCTACACAATACAAAGGCAGAGACATCTAAATCCAGTAGCATGTTTGAAAGAAAAAAAAAATAAGTTGGTGGCCTAATTACAGGAACACAGTAACACATTTAGAAAAGAAGCTAACCAAAATGGCAGAGGCAAAGGGGTGATGTCTTGGAAACATATGACTGGACTGGATCTTCAGATTCTGACCACAGAGCAAGGGTGCAGCTATTTTGGAATCTGGGAACCCTCATTATTTGTCATGGATGTAGCTTCTGTACAGTGTCCTACAGTTCTTTAATTGATATTGAGATGTATGGCTGTGGTATAGGTTTTCTATTTCAGAATTTAAAAAAAAATCATCATAAATTGCTGTATCACACTGAAATGCATATCTAAGGTAAGAGTGGGTCAAAGCCATTATTACTGTGCTAAACTGAATGTGTTGCCATGGTTATTTTACAGACTTTACAATGCTTCTATTTATGTTTACTCATACCTAGCACTGGTGCCTCAAGCTTAACTATTTGTTTTTGTTCAACTAGGGATGATAACTTATTTTTGATGTGTTGGTTACTGATGAGTGTGATTTTAATGCTAAAAGTACTTGTTTTCTATTTTTATTCTGATTTAAATTTTCAGTTTCCAAAGATTTTGTTAAATGTATCTTGTGAATCTGCTACAGAGTACTGTAGCAGTGACAAGGTAAATCCATTTAAACAAAATCTTTTAAAACTTTATTATGAATAAAAGATTAAGTATCAGTTAACAAAATCATTCATACGGGAGTTCATATTTTCTCCCCAGGAATATAAGTTATCTTTAAAAGCAATGTCTATTTCTGATGGTTAAGTTAATGGAAAGCCACCAAAATGAAACTGGTGGTATCTGTCTCCATTTATGAAAAAATATTCACTAAAACCCCAAACTAAAAATAAAATACATTCTGTGGTCATACCAAACCAAACTGGTACTGTCATTTCCATTTTACTGTTTTAAAATATAAATGTCAATATTTGTTGTGTGCCATAAACCAGCCACAAGCAACATTTTGAGCTCCAGGCATCTGCAGTATCTTTGCTGAAGCTGAATTTAAACGAAACCAGTTCTTCCTATTTGTATTCCCCACAGTTTGGCGAACTGCTTCTCAGACATGCGCCACAATATTGAATACTCTCACACTCCAAAAAACTAAATTTTCAGTGCTTGTGATGGTTGTGTGTGTTTAATCTATACTGGGTGGGCCTATCATTGACAAACAGCTATGGACAAACATTTTGTATCACCCTGTAGCATTAACACATTCTGCTTCTTACAGTCGAATGAAACCTGCTGAATAATGTTACGTTAACATATTGAATTACATACCGCTTTGTAGTTTTCCATATGCTTAACGAAAATATGCTTGGAATGTACATTTCCAAATCTAACATGAAATACTGTACTACTATTTTGACTTCTGGTAGCCTTTTGCAATATCTTTTGTAGTTTCTTTGATTACATAATGTTAAATAAAAGCTTTACTTAATTGTAACTGATGACACTAAAGGTTAAGATTTCTGGACATCTATTAATTTACTAGGGTGCTTTAAGAGTAGCTCCTCCAGCTGTTGGGCTGGCCACTGTGCATCACTTTTCCATAATACAGGGGTAAGCAGCATTACTCCTTTTATTTTTGTATTCCACCTCATCTCATGACTTGTATAGAGCTTGACATAATGAAATAAGGGAAAAAAAATATGTATTTTATCGAAAATGAATTGAATAAAAAAAGTTTGATAATGCCAGTACTGGGTCAATGTTATGTATAATAAAATTAATACTGTATGTGGTGGAGTCTTCCCACCCTCGTCTTCTCTAACATATAAAACATATAGAAACCGTCAAAACTATTTCTGTTTGTGGGGAATTGGGCTTTGTGTTTGTTTTAGTTTCATTTCAGGTTTAAATTAAATATTTATATATAGGGTTGAGTGCACACTGCTTTTTAAACTAACCACAACTTGGAACTTCTTGCTTATTAACACTTTCTTGAAGTAAAGGTGACAATGGAAAGTCTGTGCAAATACATCTAAATCCACACAAACCCATGAATGCACCACCCTGTTCTGGAAAGCCAGAGAACAGGGGGTTATGCATTATTAGTATGTTTCGGGAGAGACTGTCAGATGTAAGCTTTGGGGGATATTGTGTGTTCACTGATTTTCAATATGGCCTCAGTCAAATTTAAAATGAATGTCATGCGCTCAGCCAATCTTCAGAGTAGTGGAGTGCTTGTTATAAAAACAACCAATTGACACTGTGCAGACTGGGAGAGAGAGGCGTATGATACAGCAGGACTGCTTCTTCCACCCCCTGAGAGTGTTCTTAAGGGTTACTCAGGGGAAATGTGGGGAAGCTGCTGTCAAATTTTCCTGGGTTGCAAATGTTATGTTGTCAATTAACCCTTTGTATGGGAGTATACCAAAATGTTTTTGAGGGTTCAAATTCACGCAGCTTGGTACACATATCTCTGTGAGTCTGGAAGCAGAAAAGACTCCTTCAAATATTAACATTTGCACTTACTGTACAGTCCCAAAAAATGTAACTATATTAAGTTGAAATATGTCTAATGTATGAAGTGTTTTCTATTACAGTTCAACATTGGTGCCGATTTAGTCAGGCTCCACCATAGCTGTTTTGCAGGGCATTGAGAGTGCTCTATATGATGTAAGCCTTGTCTTTGTGACTTGTGGTTGAATCAACATTTGCTGTCCCAATCTTTGTTGGAGAGTAGTATACTGTAAAAATGGTAAACATCGATGTTTTTTTAATGAAGCATGTAAAGGGAAATGCAGGGTGATCAAATGTCCTGTGGTTTAACAGCAGCAGGTTACATGAAATATTAAACATGTTCTGGTGGAATCCCTCTGAGATGTCTTTGATATCTGCTGCAACAAAAGGTAGAAAATGTACCAGTTTCTCCATACCAAACCTCTTTGGGGACACAATGGTAACGGGACCCAACAGTAAAGCACACCCACTAGTTAGATTCCATTCTACTGAAAACAAAATTCAAATTCAATACTGGCTGTGCATTGTGCATCCCTTTCCATTATTCAGTTGTACTAAACATAGTTGTGATTCAGTATGTGTATATTACATCACCATTATATGATATTACTTCATTTTTAAATGTAATGCACTTTAAAGAGGAACTTGGGTGTGAAATATCATGTCTAACCTTTGAGTACATCTGGTACAACAGGGTGCAACCATTAAACCACCCCTGCAACCCTCTAGTGGATATAAGAAAAACATAATTAAGAAACATCACATAGAAGTGGTGTGGTATTTCTTGCATCCACTCAGGTCAAGAGTGTTGCAGGAGTGAATCGTAACACTGGATGTACTTAGAGATTAGACCTGATTCTGGAAGCTCTGTTGATGCCATAGGGAGGTCTTCAAACTTTTGAAAATACCCCAGGATGTCTCAAACAAAAAATGATATAAAACAAATCTAAATAACCAAAAATATATATTAGTTAATATAACTTGGTAAATCAAATGAATTGTATTAAAATAAATACTTATTTTGTGCTATTGTTGAAATTGTATTTAAACAATTCAACCTTATTTTAATGGCTCATTAGGAATGTCTGATGCAATGTTTATGACCAGATCTTTGTGGTGATCCCAGGAAATGCAAATGTGAGTTTGTAGTTTCATATATTATAAAAGGGAATATGTGTACAGCTTTAAATAAGATTTGAATTAACACCTATTAAGTATGCAGCAACAATGCTTAAACTAATACTAAAATGACTCTGTTTTCATGGTAAAAACTAGCAAGAAATAACAGTTACAGGAAGGAGAAATTGCCTTTTTTGCATTTCAAAAAAGGACCCAAAACCATTTTCCAATGAGCAAACAAGAAGTATGTAAAACAGTGAATCTCAGCAGTTTCTTTAAAAGTCTTTCATCAAAAGTTTTCTTTCTTTTAGGAAAAACTGAAATATACAGACTTGCATAGCTCTGGCTGTAAAGATGACTATAATTTTACTGTTAAATGACCCACATACATTCCTCTGTAATGGTTACAAATGTCACAAACATTATCGTTATTTGAATACATGGAGAGGTACAGTAGCCTGGTTTGTAATATGTAGTTTTAAATATTTTCTTAAAAATGTCAATGCTCTTTGAATAATTTGCAGTCAATCATTCCCCAGGAAAGCTATAATTTTGTTGTCTTATTTTCCAAGACCACAAGGGCATAAAAAGAAATGAACACAAGATACAATCTGGGTACTTAAATACTTTTTTAAAAGGATATGAAAAATAACTGTTATTTTAATAAATGACAGTAACCCATTAAGAGAGTTCTAATCCAGATCACCCGAGTTTCAGGATATTTGGAGGAGGCATTTTTCGGGACCTCATCGCACACTTTTCTGCATGTAAACAGTTCATATTAACATCCCTTAATAATTTTAATGTAGTAACATAAATCAAAAGTTATGATAAAGCTTTCCTGATTGATTCTGACTGCCCTCAGTAGGGATAACTGCAGCTTCATACTGTACTTAGTTCTTGTTCAGGTTTGTTGATGAAAGGTGCCTGTGCTAGTACTCACAGGCATAGGCAAACACTTGGCCTGGGTACCCTAACCTAAACCTTTTGTTAAAAAAATGTATTCTAAAGACGTGAAAAGCTGAAGCTGGAAGGTTGAGTAAAAAGAATAAAAGAATGGAGTCTGTCATGTTTGTGTTCATTTATTCTTTGAAGCCCTAATAAAACAAACAAAAAAATATGTTAAAACAGCCTAATACAAAAGTATTAAAAGAAAAGAAAATGTAAGTTGTGGTCCCAAACAATTGTGAAACTGGAAAAGAAGAGAGAGGGATACTGCGGACAAATATCTGGAAGCTGCTTTAAATTAGATGCTTCTGCGAGCAAGGCAGTTTATTTTTTAAGATAGCTTACTGTGCATGTATTGAAATTAGATTTGTTTGTGTGATTACTTTGTTTCTGCATTCTATCGGCATATTGACAGCAATCAAGTGTAAGGGCTGTAATAATCAAATATACTAAACAAGAACATTCCATATGTTTTCGGAGGGCTAACGGCAGGCCTAAGTTCTAGCTTTAGTTTTTTGCTGACATAAATCAGAAACTATTTTTAAAATGCTGCCAAACATCTCGGTCACTTTGAAGCCAACATGTTGATTAAATAACTGCAACTTAAAAAACCATGCGCTGCAGTTCTACTCAGACGTGATTTGCCACATCCAACCGACAACACAGCAAGGGGGTACCAGGAAAAAAAGCTTAATGTTTCATAATACAATATTGTTATATTTCTACATTGTGTATATTTCTACATTGTGTAAGACATTGGTTTGAGTGATGCACAAACACTCTATTGAGCTTATTTGTCACAGTTAAAAAAAAAAAAAAATATGAAGTGTGTAATAATGTTATGTCTTATTCCCTTAGGAGCACAAATACTGTTCGTTTTTGGTTTTAACTGGACCAATAAATAGCTGAAAGAGTTGATAAAAAACCAAACCGTATACAACCAACTTGCATCCCTAGTACACATGCACTACTGACATCTGACTTGAATATTTAAAAAAGGAAACTGAACCAACATTTAAAAAATACCCCAATACCTTCTTTTGCAGAATACATTTTTAATTCTGGGCAAAACTAAGATAAAATATATTTTATCCTGAAGTTGTATAAATCAGATAGCTGATGCCAGACTGTGACAGGGAGCAACCTGTCGTTGGTTCTTGAGTGCATGTGTGCCTTTATGGAAGCAGCTGGGACGGGCAGCAGGAGACGCGTTGCTAAGCAACTATCGAGCAGGTAGGCTTGCCCGGTGTGGAGTTGATTGGGAGGTCCTGCATGGCTGGGGGGCGGGCCCGGGGAGCCTTCACGCAGCTCAAAAAGTGTCTGCGCCACAGCTCGAGGCTACTGCACAGCCATAGCCATACAGATGGGCGCTGAGCGAAAGCTAGTTGTGTTGACATCTAGGAGGAGAGAACTACTACTCAAAACCCTTCCTTCCACTCCAAGACGGTGCTCATGAAGGCATTGCCCAGACAAGGACATTTGAAAAGGCTGTTTGAAGAGGCCGGAGTCGCCGTGAGAATGCCAGGACTCCGGGAGCCCAGAAGTAGGTCAGTTTAGGGGATGTTGATCCCAAACAGTGTAGAGAGGGTTTGCGTTTGTTTTTTTTTAGCTTTGTTTTCTTTTGTTTTCTTTATTAAATCTGACACTAGGGCTAGTTTTGTTTTCTTTATTAAATCTGACACTAGGGCTACCACTGCTGGTACCCTAGTTGCAGCACCTGTATTGTAATTAAATCTGCGCGCCTGTGCGGCGTGTCAACACCCAATGCTCTGTGTCTGCCTCGGTATTATTCAGTGACGACCCATGTATGTAACATCACCCTGCTGCATAGACTATTGAATGGGATTTTTAAATATCCATCACCAATCATTCAGATATCATACTTACATCCCCATTTGAACAAGTCAGTTTACTGAACCCATTTTTGTACTAGTAAGAACAAAGGGTTATTTTTTACATCACTTTCCAAAAATGACTTTCCATTCTGACAGCTTTCTCTGCAGTATTCCCAACCCCTTCCCCTGCTTGCACAGCATTGTGCCAGTGAACACCAGTCATGCACCATCTACAGCAGTCCTGCACTTCTTATTGGTTTCCTCTTGTTTACTGACATTCTGATTGACGTTTCTCACTAACATAAGGAGAGGTACAACCTCATCAGTGCACGGCAAGCCGAGATGCACGCTACCACGTTTCTGGAGCTGATTGATGGAGAATCAGGAGTCCCTTCAGGCCAGGCTTCAAACATTCTCCAGAGGTATTCTCATATTGCCACAGCTTATGATATCCCTGCTCAGTAGATGGAGACCACTTTAGTCACTGATGCTGCCTAACCAGCACCAAAATGAATTACAAAAATAAAGATATAAAAAAGTAAACTGAATGGATTAACTACTAAAGCTATCAAACCTTAACTTTATTTTCAGCAAGACAGGAATTATCTGATTGATTCTGTCTCCTAGCACTGTGATGGGGTGCGTCAGCAAGGACTCAGAGACCAGAAACGCTATCTAAACTAACACCTGTGATCACCCTATTTATACACCGGTGGCTGGAGCCTTAATTAATCATTTAATCACTTATTCAATTCACGGCTCCAGCCACAACCCCATGTGTTTTTGCAGGGAGGAATTTAACCCCCACCCCCACACACATACGTACCGCCGGGTTTTCACCCTGCCATGCTGCCACACCACCCACACTGCAGCTACCAGTGGTTTACACTTTTTCTTTTCTTTCTCCCACAGTTTTCAATATCTGTTCCAGCATGCAGAAATGGTCAGACAGCCATGGCTGAGTTTGAAATAAAAGCTGGTTTTCACAAGCCAGCCACTGTCACACAACAAGGTTTATTCCCAATACAATAGTATTCTGTGTTAGCTGAGAATATTGCATCACCTTTTTCTTTACTCTACGAGTAACAAGTTATACTACCTTCTAAATTTAAAACGATGGCAACAGTTGGTAATGGTAAATCATTATGTAGCTGCCTTAATAAATGGAATAAATGGAAAAATCATGTTAAAAGAAAAGTTAATGCCACTAATTGCTTCAGTATGTTCCTTGGACTTGTTCACTGCTTGGCACTGCTTTGGTATGGAAGTAAAATGGGTTTTGATAGTCTCAGGTAGCCAGGTCCCATGCCACACTGAAATATACGTTTAATGAAGATTACTAGGTACATTTGTAACTGTCCAGTCCTATTTAAGTGATCGATATTTTGTTGTAACAGAAATAGGTTCAGAATGGCAGAATATATTCATGGTCACTACTGAAATATACCGTACTCTTGTTTTTGTTTTACATTTTAAGTAACTTCACAATATTACTGCATCTAATTTACAAGGGAAATTTCTTCTGTTACATGTGGGCCACTGACTCATCCTTTAACTAGGGCCAATACCGGTGTTACTGAGAAAGAAAGGAAACTGTCCACCCTACAGCTTTTAAAAAAGATCTTCTACAGAACACTTCGAACAATAGTGGCCCAGAACTCGAAACCCTAGATATGCCAACGGCAGGTTATTTCCTGTTCTTCCTGTGAGTGAACACAGAGGAAGCCCATTTTTATGTGCTCCACATGAACTGAATCAGTTTTAACCCTACTCCCTATCCCTAATCTTTGATTAGTTCCTAAATTAATACAGCCATTTATTAACAAAACTCCCCCACTTAAAAGTCCCCAAAACACCAACGCACCTTTTCATCTTTTTCATTTTTTCATCTTGCCCATTCTCATAATCTCTGTGCACTATCCTCGACATAGAAAAAAAAAGACATGAAAGCAGAACTCTGACCTTATATGAATGCAGACCAGTTTTTGCATGCCTTTTGGTTGCCCTTCTCAGAATATCAGACCTCTGCCTTATAAGTGGTACTAGCCCACGTTGCTTTTTGAAATTTACTGTACAGAACTAAATGCTAGAACTCCCCAAGTGGGTTGTTAGGCTGTGCTTGGTGAAGATGAGAGGTAGATGTTGCAAGATAACACCCTCTTAGTGAACCTAGTGCTGTTACAATCTGGCTTGCAAACCCAGACATGTTTCTCGTCGTACCAGTAATGTGCTGTATTTATAATTGCTGCCGCATAGTCTGAACACAGAATTAAGTGGCAGGAGGACAGTGGTACTGAACTCGTTGTACTGCCAAAGGTGCCTTCTTAAGGGGTACCAGGCATTTATTTAACCAAATTTAAAACATAATAATTTAAAGCTAAAATCGAATTTTCTTCCTACACAAACTTCATATCTTAAAACATTTAATCGCATTAGCTGTGTTCACAGGGGGCGTGAGGAATCGTTCTTACACTTCAACCTTTTCACTAAAACCAGAAAACAACAGTACATTATAGGGAGAGTTAGGTGTATGCGATGCACCTAGTAGTATAGGATACACAGCCTTAAAAGGGATACTGCCCCATTACTGTACAAAAGAGAAAGCTAAGAGAGTGCTCACCTCAGTACAGACCTGAATTCAGAAACATCCACTCCTTTGGGCATTCAGTTCATTAATTGACACGTAGGCAAATGACGCTCGACGGCCACTGACTCAAAACATGGTTATTTAGTGGTTGAGATGCAAAACTTCATCTAACAAAGTATTAGGGTGGAGCTAGGTTTAGCTTAAAATGTACAGAGAGCTTAATCCTTAAAGCTATATATCTCTTTTCTATTCTGTGTGCAAGAGTGGGGAGGGGGTTCTGACTTTATCTGAAACAAACACGAGTAAAACCTCAGGCATGATGGTTATGTAACAGTGTAATCCGGGCATGCTCCAAGGTCATTTCACCTGACCATCACCGCTCAGATGCAGTAGTTAAGTCTTTTTTTTTCCAAGTGTGTCACAAGGGAACAAATGTATACCACAATTATCTTAACTACTTGCTCTTGTGGTTTAGAATCACTTTATTTTCTGTTTCAGTCATCATCGAATATTGGTGATGTTCTCAAACATGTTTTGTTTTTAGACCCCACCCCCCTTTTTTTTTTTTTTAGGAAGTATCTTTAAAGAATAACCTCTGGAAGTCTTGCGGAATCTCTACTTGCGTATATCTATGCGAGTGTCTATTTAGGATTGCAAGATTGCAAGTTTATTGCAAGACAATTAACTGAACTGCTCCCAGAGTAAGGGTCAGTGTGGAGAAGTTTACAGTGTTCAGATCTAAATAAAGTAACCCCACACCCCATTTCTATACACACTCATTTTGGAGATGAGGTGTGCAAAATAAATCTATTTTACATTTTTTAGTTCAGTCAGCGGAACTTTTTCAGAGCACTGAAATTAAATATGCTCATTAAATAACTTCAATAAGATGCTAATTAACAAATGCATGTGGGTAAATACAAGGCTTTGTAATAGACTATCATTATTTACAAACCGCTAACCAAGATCATGCAACAGTCTCTTGACACAGAGGTTGTACCGACAGACTGGAAAATTGCAAACGTAATACCGATCCACAAAAAGGGAGACAAAACCGAACCAGGTAACAACAGAAAAATAAGCCTGACTTCTATTATATGTAAACTTATGGAAACTATAATAAGATCTAAAATGGAAAATTACCTATATGGTAACAATATCCTGGGAGATAGTCAGCATGGTTTTAGGAAAGGGAGATCGTGTCTAACTAACCTGCTTGACTTTTTTGAGGATGCAACATTGACAATGGATAATTGCAAAGCATATGACATGGTTTATTTAGATTTCCAGAAAGCTTTTGACCAAGTCCTGCATAAAAGATTAATTCTCAAACTGAACGCAGTAGGGATTCAAGGAATTGCATGCACATGGATTAGGGAGTGGTTAACATGTAGAAAACAGAATGTACTGATTAGAGGAGAAACCTCAACATGGAGCGAAGTAACCAGTGGGGTACCACAGGGATCAGTATTAGGTCCTCTGCTATTCCTAATCTACATTAATGATTTAGATTCTGGTATAGTAAGCAAACTTGTTAAATTTGCAGACGACACAAAAATAGGAGGAGTGGCAAACACTGTTGCAGCAGCAAAGGTCATTCAAAATGATCTAGACAGCATTCAGAACTGGGCAGACACATGGCAAATGACATTTAATAGAGAAGTGTAAAGTATTGCATGTAGGCAATAAAAATGTGCATTATAAATATCATATGGGAGATACTGAAATTGAAGAAGGGAACTATGAAAAAGACCTAGGAGTTTATGTTGACTCAGAAATGTCTTCATCTAGACCAGGGGTGCCCAATCCTGGTCCTGGAGGACCGATGCCCCCCTGGTTTTTGTTCCAACTGTACACTAAATTGATTAATAAGGGCTTGATTGGTCTAATTAAGTAATTTAGGGCACAGTTGCAACAAAAGCGAGGAGGGACATCGCCCTCCAGGACAAGGATTGGGCACCCCTGATCTAGACAATGTGGGGAAGCTATAAAAAAGGCCAAGAAGATGCTCGGATATATTGTGAGAAGTGTTGAATTTAAATCAAGGGAAGTAATGTTAAAACTTTACAATGCATTAGTAAGACCTCACCTACAATATTGTGTTAAGTTCTGGTCACCTCATTACAAAAAGGATATTGCTGCTCTAGAAAGAGTGCAAAGAAGAGCAACCAGAATTATCCCGGGTTTAAAAGGCATGTCATATGCAGACAGGCTAAAAGAATTGAATCTATTCAGTCTTGAACAAAGAAGACTACGCGGCGATCTGATTCAAACATTCAAAATCCTCAAAGGTATAGACAATGTTGACCCAGGGACTTTTTGACCTGAAAAAGAAACAAGGACCAGGGGTCACAAATGGAGATTAGATAAAGGGCATTCAGAACAGAAAATAGGAGGCACTTTTTACACAGAGAATTGTGAGGGTCTGGAACCAACTCCCCAGTAATGTTGTTGAAGCTGACACCTTGGGATCCTTCAAGAAGCTGCTTGATGAGATTCTGGGATCAATAAGCTACTAACAACCAAACAAGCAAGATGGGCTGAATGGCCTCCTCTCGTTTGTAAACTTTCTTATGTTCTTATGTTCTAATGTCTTCTTAAAAATGAATCTGTTTTGTGGAGGAACCGAAGACAATATGCACGCCACTCATCACAGGTAAAGTAGACACTGGGCCCTGTCTTTGATTTGAACAGCTCATTAATGTCATTTTTAAATGGTTACCAAAAGCTTAAGTAATTACCCTTAGGGGAAAAGTGAGACAACAATCATTTTAACCGTTTTACTCCTCTAACAGGTCTATTAATGTGTCAGATCTGTAAAAACCTGATTTTTTTTTTTTTACTACCTCATAATAATGCACCACCCTTTTAATAATTTGCCTACTAGATGAAAGATATGGGCAGAGTCGCTTCAATGTTTTACTTAAACTGTAGGGTTGTCACACTCATTGGTCCCAATGACTACTCCTGGTAAACAGAGGAAGATTTGTTTTCCATCAGAAATTGAAGTGTATATGTTAGCAATGGGTTCTATTTTTTGAAATTGGTAAAAAGAAAAATTGCATATCCCAAAGCTAAATCCTTTAACAGTCAAATGTGTTTGCTTTATACTTTTTGTTGATTGTGCTCATAGAATGTACTCAACCAAACAGGAACTACTATATCATCATAACAATACAAATCTGTATTTATTCAGGAAACTAAATACCCACAATACAAGTTCCAGTCTGAGGCTCATACTGATGTATGTACCACTCACTAAACCACCACTTTGTAATTGTACCCCTTCAAGTCCTTCCATTACCTCTTATTACTTACAGCATCTAACATCCATTTCTCGTTTCAGAACAAAATGGTGCCAATGATACTATGGCTTTGTGAACTGCCCCCAAACAGTACCACTGATAACTTTAGGAAATTATTCTCTGCTCCTTCATGCATATATGTAAAATAATATATTATTATGAAAACTAATTCTTTACTCAGAAGGGAAGCTACTGTTTTCAAATGATTATTTTTACTTTTTCTTCATAACATGGATCTATGTATAATACACAATAATACTCCTTATACTCCTTAATAAATATTCCTTTAATGAATTATTTCACAACCCATAATGTTATACAATGTTCACTTGGAAAAAAAGCTATATATACCACAAGCTATGGTAAACAGTTCAGCTATAGCTGTCCTGGTAACATGTCGCTGCAGCATGTTTCAAGACTACAGTGCATAACTTTACACCATATATCTTTATATATTTCATGAGGATAAAAAAAAAGCCTTTTATGAGTCAGTCATACAGTTTGGTTTGACGCATTTTAGCACTAATTAGGACTTTTAATCAGAGGCCTTTTGGAATGCAGTAAAACCCACTCCATCCAAGTTGTTACAAAATTCTGGCATTCTACCAGTACAGGAAATTAAAACTTAATTTGAGGGGATTCGTGTTTGAAAGAAGCAAACCACATAAGTAACGAGAGGTTTTTCACAGTACTGTGAAAATGATCATTTTAATTGTTTAATTCTAGCTGAGACACCTCATACTGAGGGCTAAAGGGATAGGAACACAGCATATCCTTGTTCACTGTTATTACTAAACAATACACACTATAATGTTGCACTACATTATGTATAGATGCATACTAGATATATACTTACAACTGAGGAACTGCTTCGGCCAGGCTTCTGTGGACACCAGTGATGGGTTTTGTTGTTTGCCTAAAAACAAATATAAATGTTACTATTATATTTTGCAGTAGGTAAGTATTTGTTGAAACCCATTGGATGAATAGGGGTTCGTTAACAGTTTTTTTTTAACTTTGTGGCTTTGGAAGGTAATGCAAGAAGTCAATCAGTATATTTACATGGCACAAGTATTCAGAATATTAAGTATTTGGAATACTAGAATATTCCGAATCGCTGTATGTATGCAGGCGAATTCTCTTATTCTTTTCATATTCTGTGTTTACATGGTAAACTGAATAATCCTTTTATGCCGTTAACGCATGTGTACCTTGCTTCTCACTGCAAACCAAAAGAGTGCGGATTGTAGTAGAATAGTTTGTTATTTATTGTAAAGAGCTGGTGGTGAGGGTGTATTTATTTCTGTTATTTGTTTTTTCAGATATGGAATCTGATATTTTGAAATTGTGTAGATGCTTGTGGGTCTTAATTCTGTTCACGCAGACATGCACGCTTATGTCTTTATTAATATAACAAGCAGACAGATTGGTTGCCCCTGTTTAGCCAAGCACATCATCAACAGAGCCTACAGTAAACAAATGTACACTAGAATAATAACCATAGTAAATAAATAAATAAAGCAAATACTGTGTGTCTATGTGTAATACATAATTATATATATATATATACAGTACTGTGCAAAAGTTTTAGGCAGGTGTGAAAAACGCTGTAAAAGAAAGAATGCTTTCAAAAATAGACATGTTAATAGATTATATTTATCAATTAACTAAATGCAAAGTGAGTGAACAGAAGAAAAATCTAAATCAAATCCATATTTGGTGTGACCACCCTTTGCCTTCAAAACAGCATCAATTCTTCTAGGTACACTTGCACAAAGTCAGGGATTTTGTAGGCATATAGTCAGGTGTATGATTAAACAATTATACCAAACAGGTGCTAATGATCATCAATTCAATATGTAGGTTGAAACACAATCATTAACTGAAACAGAAACAGCTGTGTAGGTGGAATAAAACTGGGTGAG
The DNA here is from genome assembly GCA_030684275.1 of Acipenser oxyrinchus oxyrinchus. Classification (NCBI taxonomy): domain Eukaryota; kingdom Metazoa; phylum Chordata; class Actinopteri; order Acipenseriformes; family Acipenseridae; genus Acipenser; species Acipenser oxyrinchus. The sequence goes on along the minus strand of JAGXEW010000315.1, from coordinate 30,513 downwards.
GAACAGCCAAACTCAGCTAACAAGGTGAGGTTGCTGAAGACAGTTTACTGTCAAAAGTCATACACCATGGCAAGACTGAGCACAGCAACAAGACACAAGGTAGTTATACTGCATCAGCAAGGTCTCTCCCAGGCAGAAATTTCAAGGCAGACAGGGGTTTCCAGATGTGCTGTCCAAGCTCTTTTGAAGAAGCACAAAGAAACGGGCAGCGTTGAGGACCGTGAGCGCAGTGGTCGGCCAAGGAAACTTACTGCAGCAGATGAAAGACACATCATGCTTACTTCCCTTCAATCGGAAGATGTCCAGCAGTGCCATCAGCTCAGAACTGGCAGAAAACAGTGGGACCCTGGTACACCCATCTACTGTCCGGAGAAGTCTGATCAGAAGTGGCCTTCATGGAAGACTTGCGGCCAAAAGCCATACCTCCGGCGTGGAAACAAGGCCAAGCGACTCAACTATGCACGAAAACACAGGAACTGGGGTGCAGAAAAATGGCAGCAGGTGCTCTGGACTGATGAGTCAAAATTTGAAATATTTGGCTGTAGCAGAAGGCAGTTTGTTAAGCCGAAGGGCTGGAGAGCGTGCACGAATGAGTGTCTGCAGGCAACAGTGAAGCATGGTGGATGTTCCTTGCAAGTTTGGGGCTGCATTTCTGCAAATGGAGTTGGGGATTTGGTCAGAATTAATGGTCTCCTCAATGCTGAGAAGTACAGGCAGATACTTATCCATCATGCAATACCATCAGGGAGGCATCTGATTGGCCCCAAATTTATTCTGCAGCATGACAACAACGCCAAAAATACAGTGAAAGTCATTAAGAACAATCTTCAGCGTAAAGAAGAACAAGGAGTCCTGGAAGTGATGGTATGGCCCCACAGAGCCCTGATCTCAACATCATCGAGTCTGTCTGGGATTACATGAAGAGAGAGAAGCAACTGAGGCTGCCTAAATCCACAGAAGAACTGTGGTTAGTTCTCCAAGATGTTTGGGCCAACCTACCTGCCGAGTTCCTTCAAAAACTGTGTGCAAGTGTACCTAGAAGAATTGATGCTTGATGCTGTTTTGAAGGCAAAGGGTGGTCACACCAAATATGGATTTGATTTAGATTTTTCTTCTGTTCACTCACTTTGCATTTAGTTAATTGATAAATATAATCTATTAACATGTCTATTTTTGAAAGCATTCTTACTTTACAGCATTTTTTCACACCTGCCTAAACCTTTTGCACAGTACTGTATATATATATATATATATATATATATATATATATATATATATATATATATATAATTATGTCATGACATGCATAGTTGCTTTTTCAAAGATCATTTGATTGAATTTCTGTTATCGAGAACTGTAATTTTATATAAATAAATAAATAAATAAATAAATACATGTATGCAGTTTTTAAATTTAGATATTCCTCTCATACCAGCGATGGTAAACAGGGGTTGAACTTGTATCTGTCAGCACGCACAGGTGCTCTGAAATAATAATGAAAACCAAAGGCGAAATAAAAAGAGAAAATAAAACACAGTAATAAAACTACAAAATAAAGGTGCTGCTTACGCAGTGCCTCCACTGCCGCTAAGCCGGTCAGCTCGGGTCAACATCCTATGCTCAGCTATTCTCTACACACTTGGTTCCCTGTATATCTACACACGTCCCCTCGGGTACATAATTATTTCAGCATCACATAATTCCACCAGCATCACAGGGTATCCCCTCTCAGGCCACCCGAATGCATAACCAAGCGCAGTTCTTAAGGGCCAAGCAACCCCCCAAGGCCCGCCTCTCAACCATTCAGAGAGAGGGAAAGCCAACACACCATCCTCCCGACCTCTCCGTGTCATTGCCATGATTGACAGGCGGATCTTACAAGGCTGCTGCCCTCTTCCTGCAGAACCACGCATGCGCCAGACAGTCAGCACCATCTCACGGGACGCACACAAAGGGCAATTACCCTGTATGGCATTCATGAGGTTGAAGTAAGGAACATCTTGGGCCGCAGCGCTATCCTGCCACAGTGGTCCTTTAATCTAGATTTGAAAACGTCCACTGAAACAAGAGTAGCTAACAGAGACAGAAAGAGAGTTATAGTCTAGCAGCATAGAAACTGAAAGCCCTATCTTGAGAGTTCTGAGGGATCAGGTAATTCAGAGGACCAGACCAAGTACAGTTTATAAGAGAATAGCAATATCTTGAAATCGATTTGGAGGCTAACTAGCAACCAACGCAAGGATATGCAAGGTCTGGTGTTACAGTATGTTTTCCGTTTTCTTAGTCCTGGTCAAAATCCTGATGGCATTACATTCTGCAGCCTGGCTGTGGCCTGTACCGAGACACCCCAGGATATCAGTGAAAGTTCATCATCCTAAGCCAAAGACTGTAGTAGTACAGGTTGAGGTTACCTGTTCTGGAAAATTTCAACTTCTGTTATGCAAATGGACAGTCATACTGTATACAAGGGAGGAGACATCTTTTGTGTGGGAAGGAGGGAGTTTGGCGAGTCTCTAATTCCTGCCGTTAACATCTTGGCCAGTGACACTATCCTGTCGCACCACCCATGCCCCTGTTACCGCTGCTTCTGACAACACCCCTACTTGGTAGGTGTTCGTCCTGAGCACATGACAAAAGCTACTGTATGTGTGTTAAACCTAATCTCAAGCTTTGTTAAGTTTGTGCATTTCTCTATTCAGAGACTGGCATTACAATCGGCTTTCAGTGAAGCTTTTATACGGACCATTCCATCCCTCAGGGGAGGTGTGGGAGGATGAAAACCATCATCATGAAAAGGAGGAAAGAGGGGTCTAATTTCATTAATAGAATAGTTTGCTTGTGTGTGTGGGTATATTTCATAATCATTTCTGCTCTAGCTGACAAACAAATAAACAGTATTAACTGTAGCTTCTCTTGCCTGTTGTCTCATTTGGGAAACCACTTACATTGTTTTATATCATTTTTAAACACACTGCCAATAAGCAAATGTAATATAAAGCAACAAAAATGAATTGATTACAGCACTGTATCACTCAAACACAGCAGAGGAATTACACAAATTAAACATCAACACATCCAAGTTTAGAACTATGTCAGTATCCCTGAGTAACACAACACTAAGCGGGAGTCTTTCCATACCTGTGTCTGAACATCTTCCATGTCCATGGGACCTGTGTCAGAGTTTACAGACCCAGAAATTTTGATTTAATAAATGCTTAAGTTGTCCAATTCTAGTTGTGTACTGACTAGAGCAGTACATGAAAATAATGTCACAGCAGTGGCAAATGGCATAACCTCTGATTGTTTAAAACCAACTGTTGATTGACAGAGAAAGATTACATTGTGGCATTCAACACAATAACCCAGACACTGAATGTAGGTCATGAGAAAGCTGTCTTGACCAGGACAGTGTATTAGTGCTGGGGTAAACATGGGTTTTCCTTAGATATTTGTTTGGATATTTTTGTTTGTTTCCAATTAGCAAAATATATGTATACATATACAGTATAACACTGTATTACTGTAGAGAAACAGGGTACTGCAGAAACCTAATAACACTATACTTCACCTATTTCAGATGTCAATTATACAGTAATACATTAAACTATGTTCAAAATATACATAGAGGATACCACAAATAATCATTCAGTATTCTGTTTATACCACAATTATATATTTTAAATAAATAACATTTTTTATTTTAAATCAATTAATTCAGGGACTATTTTACCTGGTGGATCTTTACTCTTACTGTCAACATACTATGCTGAGACGCACAGTAATTCCAAACCCTGTTTATGGATTCTTCACAACTGTCTTTAGATAGAACCTTGAGCTTAGTCTGTCAATTTGCAGCCTCTCTGTTGTTTCCTGCCATTACCAGTGTTAATGAAAGGGCTACAGGCTGTTCGGATAAGTCAGGCGCAGGCAGATTGGTAACTGGAATTTGACTAAACTCCTTCTCAAGGAAATTGGACACACTTGTGGTATAAATACAAAATATACATTCTTTGCACCTCCCATTTAGTTACTGTACCTCCAAATACACAAATAAAATACTTTTGAGCTTTTCATGTGGCTCCTCTGGTAAAGGCACGACCATGCGGTGTGCAGAGTGAGTCATACATTCAGAGGAGCGCAGGTTTGAGTCCTGGCTGTGTGAAGTTCCCGCAGGTTAGGGCGGCAGAATCGTCAGGGACTGAGTCACTTTACCACACTATAGCAGAGCCTACTCGCAGGCAGCCAGTGAGCTCAAGCGGACAACTGCAGGGCTGACCTTTGTCCTCCAAGGGTCGGTAGCTTGGTGGCATCTGCTGTCAAGCTGCTGGGTGTTAAGAGGCAAATGCCATGTCCTCCTGAATTGTTGTAGGAAGTAGCTGCACTGGGAGAACATAACTGGATATTCTAAATATGGATAAAATAATTGGACCTACAAGAAATATTTGTTAGAGTATCCAAACATTTGTTCCTGCATGGCCGTATACAGTAAAGCATCTAATCCAGCCCCTCTATAAACCGGCATTCTGTATAATTTGGCACAATTTTTGGGTCCCGACCAAATCTCCAAGTCCCTATATCAGGCGTGCCCCCAGAAATCTTTCACATGGTACGCACAACTGAACCACACCAACATCCCATATCATGCCGATAATCAACTTGCTGTAAAGTGTTTCAGCCATCAGACTCCTGCATTCCTGTTCTTTCCTGAGTTTCCCTTTCTAAAAATGAATAAACACAGCGAGCTGCCATTGAGACAGAACAGCAACTACAGTGACAGCTGTAGCGTCAGGTTGGGTCATAATATCATTCTGTTTATGAAATTAACAGAAATGGAATATACAGGGAAGTGGTGTCCTAAGCCATTCTCTGTCACAAACTCCCCCACTGACAAAGAATGCTTTTAAAAAGAGTCGTAAACTAAATACTGGACAAGTGGTTTACCTTCACCATCGCTGAATAAATCCTTTGGTGCCAGGGGTGTCTTCCAAGAGGGTACAAACCAGACGGTTTTGAATGTTTTGACACCTCGGACAGAAAACAGTCCACCTCATAAATACAGCCGACAGGGGCGAAACAGCGGACCAATTGAGAACGCTTGGCCATCTCGGAACGAGAACAGCCAATGGGAAAACACTCCACGTGGACTCGGGCACCGCCCCAAATAAACAAACTAACCAATCACCAGGGTGAAGAGAGGAGTAGAAAAGACTTTCAATCGGGGCTCACAGAACAAGGCTCTGAACTTTGACAATCTGAAGACCCACCGCCTGTGATTGGCTTAAACAGAGATACCGTTTTCAGAAACTCCAATAAGGGATAACAACCCTAGTGTTTGCCTTGGTGTGGGAGTCTGCAGCGTAAGACGTCTTGAATCCTAAAAGTACACGGAATCAAATATCTAATTTAGCCCCGACTGATCACCGGAAGAATAGCTGGACATATCATTTGAAGTTAACAGAGATTGCAATATATTCAGTCTTTTATTAAGCTAGCAGTGCTGGAGTTTGCGGTGGAATATCCCAGACATAACCAGACGAAGAGTGCACATATTGGTGGAGGAATTGCTGTTTCAGTGGAATACCTAAATAGTGAATGACTCCCCTGGTGTGGAGACACAATGAGAGGGCGGCAGACCCCGGAACCTGGTCCTTTCCTTGCCGGCAGGAGAGCATTTGAGCGCCTGTTTTGATGACATAGGGACCAGCTGAAAAGGAGCGAACGTCCGTTAGGTATTCAACACGCAGTGTTTTATCCTCTTAGGAACTCGAGAATAAGCAACCTTAAAGTAAAATTAACGTTTTGTTTGAGGTAGAATGTAAGAAAAGTATTATTGCTTTCAATTCATGCTTTGAGTTAATGAACACTATAGTAATTGTTTTGTTGTAGGTGATGCATACAAATTGTATGTATGTACTTTATTTCTTATAATTAGTTATAGCCGTTTACAATAGCTTGAAAAAGTAGAACATCTGGCCATTTCATTCCCTTGTTTTTTTAATGCTTTTGCTTTGCCACTAAACTTTGTTTTGTTTTTGTGAAGTCTGTTTGGTTATCGTTGCAAACTGAACTTTCATATCTGTGTTACGTTAATACCAGTCTTTGTTTCAATGTTGTCGATTGCTGTTCTGGTATTTGATTAATTTTCCTGTTTTCTCCATTTTCTTCCAGTTACGCTTTTACTAAAAGTTTTAGTAAATGTATATCACTCGATGTCTTTTTTCTTGTGGCAACATTTTCCTGATTTTCAACAGACACGGCCGTTTTCATCCGTAACATTTTGAAATCTGGTTGTTATTTTCATTAACTGCCAGTTTGTGTGCTGTTGTGAAGTCAGTTTGGGTCTGGGAGTAACTTACCCTCTAATTTTAACACTGAGAGAGTAAAATGTATTTTTAGGGGGTAAAATGCAACATTACCTTGAAGTCTTGAGTAATCTCGATAAATACTGTACAATCTTTAATGGTAATGGGGTAGGCATTAAAAAAGAGCCTTCCATTTTAACTGCAATGTTACTTTGAAGGAGGCTGTGTGGTCTAGTGGTTAAAGAAACGGGCTTGTAACCAGGAGGTCCCCGGTTCAAATCCCACCTCAGCCGCTGACTCACTGTGTGACCCTGAGCAAGTCACTTAACCTCCTTGTGCTCCGTCTTTCGGGTGAGATGTAGTTGTAAGTGACTCTGCAGCTGATGCATAGTTCACACACCCTAGTCTCTGTAAGTCGCCTTGGATAAAGGCGTCTGCTAAATAAACAAATAATAATAATAATAATACAAAATCAAAGACAACAGCTATTCTTCTTCACTTTATTGACCACAGCCAATGCAAAATGCTGATGACTGTCGAGTGACATGGAGGGTAGACAGAAAGGTACGTTATTGTGAGCAAATGAAACTTAACAGGAGAAAAGAACTGGCAATCAGAGTGCATGCAGGTGGCCATGAAACAGAAGTGAGAGCTGGTGTTTGCAGCATGTTTGATGGAAATACTGAACAGGCCATTCTGCCACAGTTATCATCAAGAAGGAATCTGTTCAAACAGCTAGATCCGTGTCAGCTACAATCAGCTTTTTTTGAGACTGTAACCACAATGGCTATGCGATTCTGCAGATAAAATTTAAAAAAAGAAAAAAGTTGTTTCTCAGCTGCATAAGTTAAACGTCAGTCAAATGTTATGCTGTTAACTTGCTTTCTGAAATTCAAATGTCTTGAAATTCAAAACTCTCTTATCTAACACTTTCCACTCTCGGCTTTGCTCCTCTTACACCTTTCATAAAAGTACATTTGCTGTGATATTTCACAGTGTATAAAACAGCAGATAGACGTTTGTATGTAGCCTCCCCCTAACCATCAATTACAATTTCTGATGTGTCAAACAAAGAGCCTTCACAGACAGATTTGTACAGCTCTTTGAGGTGGTGAAACTGTAACCAGCAGATCTTACTTCTAAAGAGCAACCTGTTGTAGCTGCAGTGGTTTCCATGTAGGAAATTGTTGTGGTAATTTGTGGTATACAAGCTGCATCGTTTTACAGATTTTTTTCTTTTATGCCCTTGTGGTAGGGCAGGAATTTATATTGTATATATTGTAAATAGTGTTGTGTAAAACGTGTGTGATTATTGTAAATAAGTAATGAAGTACCTGAAACTCCTGGGAGAGCCTGCCTGCTGTGTGCGATTAACAGCGGTGAAGCCTAATGAGCAGGTAGGTGTGTTCCAGCAGGGTGTCGGGTATAAAAAGGTCCAGTTTATACATCTCATGCTACGCTGGGAGGTGCCGTGTCTGGCTGCTTCTTCCCTGTTCAGCTGGAATGGTGAACGACGGCTCGAGTGAGTGAGAGAGAAGCAACCCGCGGGGAAGCAAAATAAGTACGGTTCAGTCAAGGCATGGCCCAACCTGAACTAGGATAAAGAAAAGCACAGTAAGCAATCCAACGTGTGGATCTGTGGTGAAGAGTGATCGTGTGTATACTGGGCCTGCCGAAGCACGGGATCAGGGTTAGTTTAGGGGATTGTTGAAATCCTACTCCAGTATAGCGAGGGCTGAAGGTAGCACAAGCCGCATTGACAGTAACTTTATTTTCTTAGCTGTGTTTTGTACTGTGTTTTTGTTTTACTGTTTCTGTGTTTATTAAGGCCTGCAATGGGGCTGCCATTGCTGGTGCGGCAATGTGCAAAAACACCTGCAATATATTTGTTAATTAAATCTGCACACCTGTGAGGCGTGTCTACAACCTCTGCTCTGTGTCTGACTTATTTTTCAGTGACAACCCACACAGGTAACATCCCTGTTACAGCCCTATAGACTCATTTGTATTGTATAAAACAGATTTATAAACAAATCATTTTAGTAATATAATGGTGCAGATCATACAAAGAGTGGATTGTTAAGGAGAAAAAAAAAAACTAAGAAAAGTAAACCAGTTACATACAGGTGTGAGTGTTTTACCAGAAATGTCAGTGTTATCATTTATGCATAATTGTTTATACTAAATACAAAAACTGGATTTAGGTTTTTTGTACTTTTTGTGTAGCCTAGTGGTTTGAGCTAATAATTGAGATTCTGGATTAGAATCTCAACTAATTTGAAGCTCTGTTCACACTTGTATTGGAATGATACTGGTAAAATTTGTTTCGGTTTAGAATATATCGATACGATACCACTTTCTGTCTTAACTCATTTTTCAACACCTGTACAAGACCTATACTGTTGCGATATACCTATCATCAAAGATATTCTATTACACCAAGATACTCAACTCCGCCGATTCTCTATGGGGACCTCCGTCACGCTGCACGCAAAGGGTTGTGGGATATAGAGAGCTCGGGAGAAGGTTTTCTATTGAGAGACAATGGTGTCGGATTGGCTGCTTTGAGCTTATTTTATTGATGCCCAGGGTGTCATGATGAAAAACATAACCTGTGATATGGATGACATACCGTAATCTATATGAAAAATGCAATTTTCTGAACACGGATGACAGGTGCAATTATAAAACTTGGATTGATTGGTATTAGCCATCAGTTTTAATATTTTTTTTAGTTTCAAGCACTGGGTTATATGGGCCCATTGAGCCTGTGTTCCACCAATATTCTGGAAAGGGGGCCCAGCACCACCAATGTTTGAGCTTATATATAATATAATAATTTTACGTAGCTTTTGATGGGAACAGTATTTTTATATGAAAGAAACAGATTACCTATCAAATAGCATTTCATAACAGATTAGTTTAAAAGGGAAATCAGCGTTATTTCTCCTTTGTTACGGTGAAAGTTCTGAGCCCTAGTCATTCACACAAGCCTTTCATGTCTCACACATCACCGGCTATCGCACAAAGTGACGAAACCAGAAAGGGTCAGGGTGTGTCAGGGTCCACTTTCTTTTGTCATTTCCATATTCAGTATTATGTTTGTGTATTTTATTTTTGTATTCAATATTATGGCAGTGTGTTAGTCTGCCTAACAAAATGAAAAAAGGACTTGCGAACCACTATGTATGAGCCAAGAACTACTGAATCATCACTTGGCAGTTCTGCACATTCAAAAGAACCTTACTGATTCATTACTGTGTACTTTTCTCTATTCAGAAAAAAACAGAATAATAGTGTACATTAGCATTACCAGCAAAATAAGTCTGTAGGTAACCAATATGTAGTTCCCATGTGGCCCCCTGAGTTGATCACCATTGTTTTATATTGTACTGTGAGTCAGACAGAGGTTCCCAGTTTAGAACTGGTCATAGAAATCTGTTTGGATAACACACAGCCTAGAGGCATTTCACATACTAACTTATTAATCTTGGAGAGTGATCAGTGGACAAATGTTAGTCCAAAAATAAACTTTAAAATCTAAAAGTGGATGTAAAAACAGTACAGTACAGTATAAAACACTGTCATCATGTAAAAAATGCTTGTTTCCCCATTTACACAATGTACTGTAACAACAGGATTCCTGGCAAAACTATTTTATAATGGAATCAACAAGCTTAGAAACTGTACTTCATTAACTGATTGTATAAAACCCATTTCAGTAGGTAAAACTGCATCCCTATCAAAAATGGATGATGTATTATTCCAAATACATGATGCTATTATTCAATAAAATCACTCATCAGAAGCTCCTAAAACCTTAATACTTTCCCATTAAAAACATATCCAAACAAGCTTATTGCAAAACTTTTACATCCTACAAACTAGGCTGTATTTTTATGACTAACAAGTGTATGAGCGTGTTTAAATGAATTATGTCGCATTATAATTGCTGCAAAGAAAAAAACATGCTTGCAGTTTCTGAAGCTTACGAAAAGGAAAAAAAGGGTTTTTACTGAATGAAAAGCAATAAACACAGCATTCATAATTTTGCATTAGGCTGAGGAACCTCTACATCAGGCTGACTTTAAGAGGCACAATCTTGTCTGAAGTGGAGGGTGGGGAGCAGAATTGTGTACAATCACTGTGTTTCCATGCAACCAACGAAAGCGGTTATGGAGGAGGATATTAAAAAGCAGGCAACACCCTACTCTGAGGCTGTGTGTGACACACAGGCAGCCCACCCTAACATTTCAATTTCTATATTTGGCCCTTAAGACAATTGCAGGCTATGAGCCGGAATAAAACTGGGGAGCAAGCAGGCTCTTTCTACAACAAGAAAAGGGCATGCTTACTGGAGAAAGAAAAAAAAAGTCAGAAAGCCTTTTTTATGCACAAGCTACAGTAAGTAAACATATGGGCTTATTGTATAATGCTAGTCATGGGGAAAATGTTTTCTCATATACATGTGAAAACGTTGAATTCATACTTTTTGCCCATCTCAGCAAACGAACTGTGTGCATGATTCAGAACCACAAAGATGTTATCTTCCTTCTAAAGGGGGCCGCTCTGCCACAGCCTACTCATTTGATGCTTTGTTTCCACCAGCATATCAAAATTGTGTCCTCGTTCTCCACAGCCCAACTCACGAAACAGACTCTTCCTGGAACTGTTTATCTATTGAACATCTTATCTTCATCTACAACATTTTTAAATCCTTTGCAATTTTGATGTGCACTGTATGAAATGAAGATTTTATGTAAATTGCTGCACCACTTTGTTGTCTCCCAGGATACCTCTGTAAAATAGATTGCATCACCTTGAGAACATTTAAATAAATACATTCTTGGCTATACAGGAAGTGACTGCACGCAGTGTGTTATCTTTGCATTGTATTATAAAATGGGTTGGCAATGTATAATGAAAAGGGTGATGACATCTACATATATCAACAGTACTGTGACAGGATAGCCAAGTGATGACATCCCCAGACCGGAAAGCTGACAGAAACACAACACAGGTACTTGCGGGTGAAAGTGCTGCGGCGTGTTTTTATTAAAATAAATAAATAAATAAATTTTAAAAAATTTAAACAAAAACACTGCTCACAGAGCCAAATAAAAGGTTTAAACAAAAATAAACTCTCGAACACATAAAGCACCATGATATCTAGGTCAGGCTGGGCAGTCGCCTTCACTGCTCCTATAGCTGGTTTACTTTATCCTCTCTCTCTCTCTCTCTCTCTCTCTCTCTCTCACACACACACACACACACACACACACACACACACACACACACACACACACACACACACACACACACACACACACACACACACACACACACACACACACACACACACACACACACACACACACACACACACACGTTCCTCCTCTTGAACACCCACCCCAAACACAGAAGAGCTGCACGTTTTTATACCTGTAACCATCTCTGAATTAACACTAAATTATTCACTAATTGGTGACATTCTACACAAGTTTACAGGGATGGGGCTTTTAACCCCATCCACGCTGCCAAGCAATAACAAAAAAAAAATCAAAAAAACATTGTATTATTAAATACACACAAAATACATTTTAAATCAAAACACAACAACAACACCCATTCTAAAACCCAAACAATACAGCACTTACAACACATTCACCCATGCCAAACAAACACAACACCTTTAATTTACATGCAGGGCTGTACACAAGTATGTACAGAATAGTATAGAATAAGAAATATCAAAGATAATTTGATAAGCAGTTCACCAGATGTGTGCACAAATATAGGAGTGACATACAGAACGGGTGTACAAACAGACAGACAGACACCCCATACACAGAATCACACACACACAGAATCTAACACTCAGTATCATGCACTAAATGATGTTAATAACAAGTTCTATCACAATTGGATACGTGGTTTTACAGATATGGAAACATGTGAAGTGTGACATACAGATGCATGACCACCTCCACTATATCCCGGTTGTAGAAGTGTGCGTATTGCATTTATATTCAGTTTATTAAAAAAATCGGGCTGGGACAAATATCAGAATATTCTTCACTAACAGCTTGAAATAAATTACCATTAAAAAAAAAAAGTAATATGTGCATTTTTTTCAAATAGGAAAATCTAAGACCTACGAAATGATGGCAATATATTTTAGGTCATATTTACTAGAATTATTTTGTAGCACCATGTACTTTAAGCGTACCATGCTTAGCCAGTGAGGTTGTTGTTTACTGAACTGTTAGCTGTAACATGCTGAGAACAGGTCATAACCAAGTTAGACAGGCAGCTCTGAATTGAACCCTTTTTGTAGATCCACACTTAACAACTATGCTCTTGGTGTCAGAGGGAAAGTACACAGAGTGGGTGAGGATTTAAATATATTACGCTGTTTTGTAATCTTGGTCTCAGATTCTCTCTTCTCGACCCCATTTTGAAAAAGCTACTGTTAACAATAATAATACTAATAATAACTGAATTTAGCATGAGAAGTGTACTCCAACATTTCAAAACATTATCTTTAAAATAAATCTTACTGAACAGCGTTTATGCATTTAACTTTAAATATGACCCTCTATTTAAGATGACTGATCACATTTCATTGGATTATTTGGGTACAGTGTATGAAATCTCAAAATATACTTGATAAAGCCAGCTGAAATCCACACTTAAAATATTTGCATTAAATACTGCACACTCTACAGGAAAAAATTGGGTTATATCACACAAACCACTGTATTTACATTTAATTTCACTAGAGGCAACTTTACAAAAATAAAACTAAGACTAAAAAATTGCAAGAAAGTGCAACAGCAATCTTGAAGAGCATTTGTAGTAAGTTAATTCATTATTTTCATATCTAAGGTTTATTATTTAAATATTTGCTTTTCATTGATTGCTTATATATTTTTCTACATAATATGTCTAATATTTCTATGATGTTGCAGTTTTTGAAAGCCAAAATAAACACAAACTCGAAATGAATTTAAAAATACATTTTCAACAATATGTACAGTAGTGCATTAGAGGCAGTAAGTATTTGGAATCTTATTAAAGTGGCCTAGATTAACTCTCACATCTTCAGTATAATTCTCCTATGATGACCCAAGTTCCAAAGGGAAGTGTGGCAGGGTGAAAGCCCTTAATGTATATAGTGTGTGTGTGGGAATGTAAGGTTGGGGGGGATGGGGTTAAATCTGTGCTAAGTGCTAATTGGGGAGTGGCCACATGTATTTAGAGGGAGAGGGAGAAGGTGTAGGTGAATGAAGGTGAATGAAGGTGAATGCCCAGCCTGACTTTAGTGTTTGTGGTCAGTATTGTTTTGTTTAAATCTATTATTTTGGCCCTTGTGCCCAGTTTGTTTGTTCCAGTTTTATTTGTGCTTCTTTAATAAACGTGCGCAACCAGAGCTTAAACTGCTGCTTTTCTTGTTTCAGAGTCTTTCCTCACGCTATCCTGCCACAGGAAGTAATTGAATAGTTGGGGTTTTTTCTGTTTTATTAAAAAGTATAGTATTTTCATGTTCAGCCATGTGGCATGTGTATTCTTGGTGCAAATACATACAGAGGCATTTGTGGAGTTCTGTACTTTTCACACAGGTTATTTCAAAGTCTATGATATATAAAATGGATTCCTGTCAGTAAATGCATTGCAGCCACAACAGCACTGCACTGGCTAGTCAAAACTGAAACAGAAAATGTAGTAATAATAATAATATGATGAATTTCACAGAACTGCATAACAATGCCAATTTGCTTGCTACATTATCTCACTAATACAGCACTACTACAACCAACACACACTGCCAATATGAAAAACGTTGCTATATAGCCTATTGTACCTATTGCTTTTGTGAATTTGAAAACACTATACAAAAAAACAATTCATTAGATTAACATACAGTAGATATGTGTAGTGAAACCCTCAAGTATTTATTTATTCATGGTAATGTATTCAATTAAATATTACTGTACAGAGGCAAAATACAATGTAAATGTGATTATTACACATATTGTGCCAGTTATGTCAAAATAAAACATGAAAGTTAAAAAACATTTTTCTTTGCATGTTTATCTCATCTCTACATCAGTCAAGTAATGTAGTAAAACACAGATATTCTTAACAGTTTTTCAGCGCATGTTTTACATATTTGTGGAGAGTTTATACTGTATAACAAGAAACGTTACCAAACTTTTATTATTCAATCCTAGCCTATTATATATATACATAGGGTTGCATTTGGCTATAATTTTTCACTTACTGTGTGCTTATTACGTGGCTATGATGACCCTCTGTATGTGCCTACCCTGGTTTTCATATAAGATAAAGGCTGCAGATACCTGAATACCTGATTCTAGTGTGACTTCTGCATGGATTTCTGTGGTTGTGGAAACCTGGAGGGACTGACTTCATGTATTCTTTTAATATATTACTTTATTTTTCATAGGCCATTTAATAAGCACAAAATATACTTGAAGATATGTGGTTATACTGACACAAACCAATATCTTAGGTTATTAACTGCAGCTTGTGAAGAAAACTCCATTAGCAGCCATTAAGAGAAGTGAAATAGAGCAGTCTAAATACCTTCCTGGCACAGGGTGTTATTTTTTATGTAAATACTGTGCACAACATCCCCATTACACTTCTGAAACAAATTACTTCCCCACAAAACATCCAAAAGGTGTCCTTAACAGGTTTGCTCACTAGAAAAATCCATCATGAATTGGCATACAGTGCAATAATCCTGATCTGATCTTTACAGAACTATTGAGTAACAGAAAACAGGCACAGTTGCAGAAGGGAGCATGATCTGGATACACTTGGATGCTCAAAAGACAAGTTCTCCGTCTCACGGTGAATATGTAAAAGATGAGAAAAGTATTCCCCAGATGACTTATTATGACCTATGATGTGTGAATATAAATATCTGGAATCTGGATTGTGTTGAAAAATCTAGCCGTATGAAGGACTCAGGATTCAGCAAAGCTATAGCAATGAGTTTAGATGTACTGCAACTTCAAAACACACTTAAAATGGAAAAGACATGCTTGTCATTAAGGTTAGGATATTTGATTTGCAACTGACACTACTGATATCATTTCTATGTGAGCTAAAAAAAAGTTTCCAGCCTTTTCTTAAATGCAGACAGTATTAACTGGTCTACCACTGGTCTATCACTGCAGTGTTGTTTTTTTGTTGTTTTTTTTGTTTTTTTTTAAACGTTGTATTACTCGATCGGGCCTTCTCAGAGGTCTGCATCATTACCTGCTGTTGGCATCTTTTTTCTCTTTTTCAATCTGTATTTTACAAAATCAGAAAGACAACAGTTGTTTCCACTCTACTGTTTGTAAACACACAAAGATACATTTCTATCGTGATTACTGTTGACTACATCGTCAAGTTTTTTTTAATATATTTTCTTAAAACGTCGGCGTTTCAGTTTTGTAACCGAAAAGATGAAAGTTTATTATTTACCATTACCTTCGAACAAACCTGGTCTTCAGGAAGTACTAGTTTTGTGCTAACTCAGCAGAGTGCAAATGTAAGTGATTGTAGATACATTTACTCCTAATCTTCAGTACAATCCAAATTCTATCACCTCTGAAACAGTACAATATAAAGGTTAACTTTAGTATGCTGGATTTAGCAGGGTGTCTTAGTTCAGCATTTCCAGAACTCTGACACGTAGGTCAATTTAGATGTTTGTTGCCACGGACTTTATTAGTCTACATATTTGGTGGTGACATCATCACTAAGTAATAAAGCAGTAATTTGGGGGGAAAAAAAAACTAAAAACATGTAATTTATTTATAATATATATGTTGTATAATGCCAATGTGGTTTTCAAATATGAAAGTACAAACAAATAATTTAAAAACAAACACATCAGTATTAATGCGTATAATGACTATCTATATATTAATGCAAAATGCCAAGATGTCACTTGCCAAAGTTGTTGATATTTAGTTCTTATAATATTTGAATAAGGTGAAATTACAAAAAACAAACACATGGATTTAAAAATCTATGTTAACAAAAAAAAAAAAAAAAATCATTAATATCTATGCAATCAAGGAAACTAACCTTAAACCAGGCTCATACTGGCTTTTGAATTGTTGTTAGAGAAAGATGGAAACTTCAAAGTTATATTGATCTGATTTTATTGTTAGGCATCCTACAGTAGTGTCAATGGAAATCGATGCATAATGGATGCAATTTTAGATAGAGCCCTCTTGAGAATATACATTTTTTTGATGTCTACCATTTTTTTTTTCTTTTTCAAGAAATTCCAGATCCTCTTGAGGTAAAACTGGAAGAGCAAGACTGAAAGCGTCAGATAACATTGCTGGTCTAACTGCAATACAAAAATATATATAGTTACATTTTTTTTATTTATTTTTTTAAGTTTACCATAATATGTGGGTTTATCTTATAGGGAAATCTGAAGTGAAGTCACATTAGTTAAGGTTTAATGGAATTATTTAGTTAGATAAAGTACAGTACATTAGCTTTGAAATACACACTGCCATGGGGCTGCCCCAAACGCAGCCAGAGATAGCATGACTACCCACCTCCCTAGCCAGCCCACCCCAGGTGGTTGAACCAGTTCCATGTAGTTTGGCTTCAGATACATGAGGCACATCCAACAAAATGTTTTGATAGTTCTGCAAATGTTAAATACAGTGTACCCAATTGGGTCATCAATTTTCCACTAAATTAGTAACACATTCTCACATATGTCTGGCCTTTGCCAAGTTGTTAAACACATTGTTGATTGTCTCCCTACCTGATAGCATTGGTATCATCACCATTTCTGTCTTTAAAACAGAATTTGCTTTGCAGATTATGTGAGTTTCTGGGCGAGGGAACTCATAGTGAATTGTAAAATTATATTAAAAAAATAAAATAAAAGTGTATGCTAGATCTATATGTAATACTGAAGATTGTTAGGGTATGATCTCGATAGGCATTTATCAGTTAAAATACAATGTGTAGTGAACAAAAAACATATAATGGTGAGAAACGCAAAATAAAATACTGTGGTACATGTCAACATGATCTAACTTTTAGAATCTAAGGTATTACAGCAATACGACATTTGTTAATAATTCATTTGTTTAACGTTTCTGTACATACTAACTCAATCTAATATTACAAATATTGTCATGTGTTCTAGAAGTTGATACTATTTTCTCCTTAATCGTTAGAGATGCATCAATTGTTAGGGATTTCCGTCTGAATTAATGTTATCTGAGTGCAATGTAATTAACCTAGAATTCAAAAATAAAACATGCAAAAATCTAATGATGCAGGCCTGTGTGATTTATATATTGGGCTAATAAGATTCACATGCTCAGGAAAGTAAAGGGATTTATTCTTTTAAAAAAAAACTAAACATGCAATTTTCCAACCTTTTTCTGATGGCAGGCCTACAGTTTATGTTCCACTGAATGCTGGAAAGTGGAAAAAACTGTCAAAAACTATGGTTACTGTAATAACACTGTAATTTAAAGTGACTACCTTACTGCAAATTGTTAATTAGTTAGACTCCACAAAAACACCTCTCCAGTAAATTTATTATTTAAATTGCTATTAAATAGACCATTATTCACCTGACTAATCATACTATAACTTAATATACTTAGCCTAATTGTGCCTTTTCCTTTGATCATACCATATTTTGAATCTGGAGAAAAATACAACACAATTATGACTGTAAATCTTTCCAGACACAATGGCACACTAGTGGTCCTCCACAACCTGCAGCTTCCTGTCATAGCAAAGCAGGAAATAATTTAGTGTCTGCTCAAGAACCACGATTTCTTTACTTGGAAAGCCACTTTATCATTGTTTCTCACTGCTGGTCGTTCTTATTACTAGAAGCGTCAAGTATGAAAATACATTAGTGCACTGCATGCTAGACAGCAAGAAATCATTGTGTTCTCTTTCGTGAAACTCTTTCACAGTTAAGACGGTTGGCCAGTGTGTTACCTGTGATGACCACTTCCATAGCTGTCTTTACATGACTGTTAACTTCCTCTCTTTGATCAAAACTCATACAAAGTGTTACAATGTTTTACTGAAACCTTATTTCTTATTCCCACTATTAGTCAGGGTTGAACCTTGTAACCAAGTGCATTCTGTATTCTTACTCATTAATCAAAACCCCAGGCATGGGTTTGACTTCCTGAATCTGAGCTACTGTGTTATAAGTGTTTCTGTTCTAACAGCTGAATTTTACACAGCTCGCACTTCTCAGAATAGGGTCTCGTCTAAAAACTGGAAATACCTTGTATGCATTTACCGTACCAGTCAAATCTAATGTCCATTCAACTACACTACAGTATTTTTGTGTGTATTACTGCTTTGGGGTGAATGGAAGCCTGCAACATAATAATTTACATATTGTCAGTGAAAATAAATAAAATGTGCAGTAGATTTTGTCTTGTTTTACTAGTTATATTTAATCAGAATTTACAGTATAAGTATATATAATATATATGAAATATTTTGCAGGTGTTGTGTAGGGAGTTGGAGACTGCACCTTTTAATTGTGTCCAGTTGTATGGGAAATGGCATGCTGCAGCTTGCATGCTCAGTGTAGTGGAGTCCTGCTCTGAGAGCATGCAACACAGCCAGCCATGGGCGTCCACAGAATATTAATTCTAGGGGAGGGGCATGGTGTTTAAAGTAGTCGGGTAACGTGGTTTTGTGTTGCATAATAATTCTTCTAAGCCTCATTTACATTAACAACTTGGACTTAAGATTTCTGAGCATCTATATTTAAATATAGATGCTCAGAAATCATATCCTGCGAAGGAGTAATACAAAAAAAAAAACTTTCCACAGTGGATAGAGCTTTGAGAGAGTAGCTCATACCCAAACGGCAATTAGCAGTGGTAACCCTAGCCTCCATATTGACTCAGATTATCAAATTCAGACTAACGAACATCAAGAAATACAGAGTAACATTATTTAATCTAATTAGTAATAAGGTACCTTACTGGTCCGGGTTTCTTTGCGCTCCTGGTTGTTTGAATGTGTGAGTTCTTTAACGTCAGCTGCCTTTCCCTCCCTGAGACGATACTCTTCATCTTCACTTCAGCCCAGCTCCGGCAGCTGAACCTGGGATGAGCCCATTCCTCCTCCCATCTCTCCTTCTCGCACGCCTTCTGTCATTTCCAACTGAACTTCCAACCGCCATTTAGCCAGGCTATTTATAGTTTAAAACTGCTAATTAAAATGATCCATGAGTGGGAATGTTTTTGCTTCACTGTATGTGCATTATAGAGAGCAAGTTATTTTATTTTGTATTTTAGTCAGATGTGTGTTTTTATGTGTCCCATATACAGTGCCTATAGTAAGTATTCACCCCTTGGACGTTTTCACGGTTTGTTGTGTTACAACCTGAAATCTTGATGCATTTAAATGGGATTTTTTTCCTTTGATTTACACAACCTACTCAACACTTTGAAGAGGAAAGAGAATTTTTATTGTGAAACAAGAGTTAATGAAAAAAAAACTGAAATGTCTTGGTTAGATAAGTATTCACCCCCTAAGTCAATACTTGGTAGAACCACCTTTGGCAGCAATTACAGCTGTGAGTCTTTTGGGGTAAGTGTCTACCAGGTTTGCACATCTGGATCGTGCAACATTCGCCCATTCTTCTTGGCAAAATTGTTCAAGCTCTGTCAAGTTGGATGGGTATCGTTGGTGGACAGCAATCTTCAAGTCTTGCCACAGATTCTCAATCGGATTCAAGTCCGGGCTTTGACTGGGCCTCTCTAGGACATTCACTTTCTTGTTTTTAAGCCACTCCAGTGTCGCTTTGGCTGTGTGCTTGGGATCATTGTCCTGCTGAAAGGTGAATCTCCATCCCAGTCTTAGGTCTTTTGTAGACTGAAGCAGGTTTTCCTCAAGGATTTGCCTGTATTTAGCTCCATCCATTTTGCCCTCTACCCTGACAAGCTTCCCAATCCCTGTCAATGAAAAGCATCCCCATAGCATGATGCTGCCACCACCATGCTTCACAGTAGGGATGGTGTTACCTGGGTGATGTGCTGTGTTGGGTTTGAGCCAGACTTAATGCTTTGCATTTAGGCCAAATAGTTACATTTTTGTTTCATTGGACCACAGAATCTTTTGCCACATCTTTTCAGAATCTCCCACATGCCTTTTTGCAAATTCCACTATTCCATACAGGCCAGATTTGTGGAGTACCTGAGCTATTGTTGACACATAGAGAGTTTCTTCCATCTCAGCCATGGAACGCTGTAGGTCTTTCAGAGTTGTCATTGGTCTCTGACCAATCCCCTTCTTACCCAGCTGCTCAGTTTGGGAGGACGGCCTGCTCTAAGCAGATTCTGGGTGGTGCCGTATTAGATTAGATTAGATTATTTGTTTATTTAGCAGACGCCTTTATCAAAGGCGATTTACAGAGACTAGGGTGTGTGAACTATGCATCAGCTGCAGAGTCACTTACAACTACGTCTCACCCGAAAGACGGAGCACAAGGAGGTTAAGTGACTTACTCAGGGTCACACAGTGAGTCAGTGGCTGAGGTGGGATTTGAACCGGGGACCTCCTGATTACAAGCCCTTTTCTTTAACCACTGGACCACACAGCCTCCTATATACCTCCGTATACCTTCCACTTCTTAATGATCGACTTGACTGTTGTCCAAGGGATATTCAATGCCTTTGAAATCTTTTTATACCCCTCCCCTGATCTGTGCCTTTCCACAACTTTAACCCGGAGTTGTTTTGAAAGCTCCTTGGTCTTCATGATAGTATCTTTGCTTTGAATGCACTACCCAACTGTGGAACCTTACAGAGACAGGTGTATTTAATCTGAAATCATGTGAACCACTTTTACTGCACACAGATGTACTCCATTTAACGTATTGTGTGAATTCTGAAGGCAATTGGTTGCACCTGAGCTTATTTAGGAGTGTCATAGCAAAGGGGTGAATACTTACCTAATGAAGACTTTTTAGGGTTTTTTTTTAATTGATTTGTTTTTTCAACCCCCATTCTTTCACACATTGAAAGTGTTGAGTAGGTTGTTTAAATCAAAGGAAAAAAAATCCCATTTAAAATGCATCAAGGGGGGTGAATACTTACTATAGGCACTGTATGTATATATATATATATATATATATATATATATATATATATATATATATATATATATATATATATATAGGCCAGGATGGAGTCACACATGCACGCAATTCATAATTTGTATAAAGCCACGGCATGTTAATGTTTTAAGTCAATAGCTGGCTCTGAGGTACTGCATGCTTGCAGATATTAAGCATATATAGGACTGGTGCCTGGTTATGTTGCTGTGATTAGAATGATCACCGGTTGACAGAAAACAGGAAGCTCAATGGAGTGGGTTAAAAAAAAGTTGTTTTCTTAAAGGTTAAATCTATTGCATGTTCAATAACACAATACTGTAAGGCTGATGAATTCCTGCCACAGTGTGTTGTCAGTGAGATGTACTAATTGTCAAAGATCGCACACAGAATACTGGATACTAAAGCCTCCAGAAAAGGCAATTTCCTTATTCCACCACAGGGAACGGTAAAGCATATGAACAAAACATTATTTAATGTACCTGCTTGGCTCCCGGTTTGACTAAAGCATTGTTTTATCTATTACCATTTGAGTTTGTTTTCTTAGGTAAGATTTCTAACCTTTATTATCATTCGTACCATAGTATTTAGTTTAGTTTTCCAGTAAGTTAAGGTACAGAACATACAAAACCCTTGACATGTACAACACTAGATGGCCACAGAAACCTTTCAGTCTTTATGATGAAGCTTAGAGGTAATCAGATACAAAAAAAAATAACAAAAAAAACATTATGCAAATGCTGAGTTTACATGCAATCAGCACTTGTTTTTTTCAAATACATTTTCCTATTATCAGTATCAAATGCTGCTCAATCTGTTACCATCAACATAATCATGTTATTGGTTCAGTCTTACATTTCCACAATTTTATATGGGAAACTTCAGAACAAATATGTTTTTGGAATATTTTTAAGCCATGCTTCAGGAGCCCTGCTACAAAAGATAATCTTCACCCCCCCAGGTATTATACCTGAGTCGAGTAAAGTTTCCTGCTTCCCTTTCTCTCTTGTCACCAATATGATGCTGAATTAAATGAAAGCTCCAGAGCCCTGCCCTAGAGTTAAGAGACATGCAATCCATGATGGATGATTTACCTGAGTGCAGCACAGACCACTTCAATTTAAATGATTTTAAAATCAATATCACATTTGTCCTGAGCTTTCCCCTGTAGAAAACAGAAGCCATAGCATTTTAAATTTAGGAACTATGAAATACATTTGCTATAAATAAATACTTTGTTTTAGCACTCTTACACTTGGACTATTCAATGTGTGTGTTTCTCATACCTTTTACGGCCGCCCCATTGAAAATAAAAGTACGATAATAGTACAATAAAACAAAACTGAAGTGAGTCTTCATGTACAGTATGTTACAGTATCTGCAGTTTAACTGTGCCACAGCTGCAGCAGAAGTATATGACCTAGGTACAGTTACTTTTACTGAATCAAATCAGCATAAGTTTCTATTTCACACTTTTCAACCATTAGACTATGCAACCATTAACAATCCTAGCTGGATGTATTCCAGTTTAGAACAACATTTTAATATCCAACAGTAGTACATAAAGCATGAATTGGTCTTTTGCCGTTATAGACTATTTTGCATGCACAATAACTTAGCAAAACTAATACTGTAGATACAGTATCTGAGGTAATGTCTGTTTTAGTTAAATATTACCAGATGGAAGTTCCTACTGTGTTAGGTCTTGTGGTTTCTTGATGCAACAAAAATAATAGAACCTAGACTTTTATATGAAACTTTCACACAAAGGGTGACCCTGGAGCGATACAAAAAGAGCATTGAATTCTATTGCAAATATGTTGTACGACAGGCAAGGAGCTAAGCAATCAGAGCTACATAATACAACTGTAATTCCTTTGAAGGTAAGTCACGAGAGCGTCCACTCGGGGCAGAGTTACAGGGGCGGGTTAATAGGTATATTGTACACTTGGGTGTGCAAGCTTTTCAAAACGTGAGAGAAGACATGTGTGAGAGCCTTTTAAGGCCACATGGGGGCTTTAAACTTCAAACTGTCTAAGTCATCAGACTTGTAACTGAAATAGAGCATTACTTAGTACATGTAATCAATATGAAGACCACAGAAGCTAACATTACTTCTTTAATTTTTGCAAACCAATTTGTAAGACCTATATACTAAAGTGTATCAGTAAACCGCATCTACACCAATTTTGGAAAAAGAGTCCCATAGTGAACAATATTGTAATATGCTGATGTTTAATGGGGAATTGGCTATGGCACTTAATATATTTTCTACTCAATATTTTGTTTTATATTGCTTATTATCAGAAATAAAGAAAACAAAGTGTAGTACAAAAAGCAATAAAACGTCAGAGTTCCAGTTCATCTTAGCAGGGGCAGGCCAACACCCTTCCCCTTAAATTTACCTGACACTTTTTCCTTCCTACCCAACATCCTTTATGAACAAACCAAAGACTTCCTTCTTGAGTTAATTTATACTGTTTGAACCACTCCCCCATCCTTCTTTTAACCCATTCATATCACTATCTGCACTAAAGCACAATACTCCAAATCCATGAATTGTTGCAGAATATTCCCAAAGGGCTTTCATTTTAGCAGCACATAAAATGCCCACTAGGGGAAGCATTTTACACATATACAATGAGTCCTAAAATGCGCTGCTCTTGTATTCAGCAACCTTGCTCTTCTTGTTAAAACAAACTGGGATTAAACACATTTCCTGATACTACACATTTTTTACATGGTCCCAGCCAAATTTAGCAGTTGCTTATTGTAAATTACTTCTTACAATACGATTCACTTAACACGAATTTCCTGTTTGTGCAAATTATTGTGGACCCCCTCCCCAGGGAAGAAGAATTCAAATAAAATGAATTGCCCTAGTTTGAACAGCTGGGTGTAAAGGATATTGGGAAATGTATTAACTAGCATCCAGATTAGTGCCTCTGTACTCAGCGTTGGGCACGTTACAGAAAAACAGTAACTTATTACTCGTTTCTTCAGAAAAAACGAATATGTCCTTACTTATTACTTAAAGGGTACATAAGGACCGTTTTATTTTATTGTCATATGTAACTGAGATGGATTTACCAGTGAGCAGGAGGATGATGGGAAATGTAGTTTTGAGAGGTCAATGCAGGTACATGGGAAGCCATCTTGAGGCAGGGAATGCACTTTAAAAGTTTAAAAAAGTGGTTAAAATGTTAAAAAAAAAATAATAATAAAACAATACACACACCTTATGTAAACAGCTGTAGCAACACATGGGAGCATGCAACACAATAAAATAAAAAGGTCCTTATGTTCCCTTTAATTTAAAAAAAGTAGCGTGTTATATTACCCGTTATAATTCTTTGTCTTGTTGTGACTATTGTTTACTATTTAACTGTATGTCTGGTATGGTAATTCATTTATTAAATGCGCCAAACAGGTTTTTAAAATGTTTGTAGTATATCAAACAACTCTAACTGAGTGGATACAGCTAACTGTAATCATTACAATACATGTGACTGCGCAAGTCAAAAGGAGTGAAAATTTAAAAAAAAGAAACTTAAGGCTTTATAAGAGAATAGCAAGCTTTATTTGGGAAAAACGGACACAATGTATATAAAACATTGTGTTAGATAAATTACTTAACGTAATAGATACACGTGTATTTTGTAGATACATACTTCTGCAATTATACTGTAGTATTTTTCATATGCATGCAATTTGAGTTCTTCAAAAGCATACAACTATTTGAAATGTTTTGTTTATAAATCTATATAGTCCTTGTTGTATCGCATCAAAAGGAGCTTAGTTTACTGAAGGAGAAGCTGTTTATGTACCTGTTGGGATCTCTGTTATGCTTATATTAAGCTCTGTACTCAAGCCAGTTAATCGTGATTTCAGTGTTACTGCAACGTCAATAAAACTGACCGTATGCATTTGGCTTAGAATCATGATAATAAGAATTACTGATAAGACCAATTTTTGCTGGTCCCTTGAAATTAGTATTAATGCTACGTGCCCAAAATCCACTGTTGTTACAAATGTGTGTGTAAAATGTTTCATTTGAGAATAAATATAAGATTTATGCTGAAATAAGCTATATACAGTATAAATATAAAAAACAGTCAAATGACAGTATAAATAACGAAAAAAATGATTCCATCGATGAGAAAACAAAAAAAGGTACACCTCCTTAAACATTTGTCTAACCCAAAGCCACTGTGTGTTCATAACATTATTAGTAAGCCTCAAACACTGTCACCTCCCTCAAAACTGTTGCCTAAAAATGTTCTGAAAACCATTTCCATAGCTACTATCAGTCACAAGCACACAATGACAATCCATTAGTGAAGGGAATCATACAAATCTAAAGGGAGTTGTGGGGGTCTCAAACATCACTGATTTAAAATGTAAAATGACCCCATGTGGGAGGGAGCTAAATACATTTTTTAAATGGCCCTTACACTGTTACAGTTATTCTAGAAATTGTATAAACCTGCTGACACAAGAAAAAGCAGTTTTCTCCACAAAAAGGTAAATGAGAGTGTGTAGGTTTTTCTTTTCAAAACGGTTTTGGCTTTAGTTCTATCCTGAACACATAGGCTGTCATATAAAAACAGCTCTGTCACTTGTCATCATGATAAATGAATGTAATGACAAACTCAGGTCTATCAATAGAACGTCATCACTTTTCAATCAAACTGCTTGTGAAACAACTGTTTTGATGTCGATGCCACACAGAACTACAGCAGACTGAAGCAATACAAGCTATTTTCTATTTTAGGACACTTGTCAAGGGTGGGAATTACTATGTGTCCACAAACGGGATCTTAAGGACCACAACGGATACATTTAGTTTGTATTATTATTATTATTATTATTATTATTATTATTATTATTATTATTATTATCAATCTGTGTATATTATGTATGCCAATTTATTTATGTATCGTGGAAGGAGCACTTAAAATGAAGAATTAATTGTCCGTTACCTGCCAATGCCACAACAGCATGAAGTATGCCCTTCTTAGACCTTATCTCAATCTGAAAACTTGAAATGTCAAATCTAAAAGCGTCTTCATTTTAAAACCACCTAAACCTCCCATACAACAATAATTCTGTTCGCGTACATACGTAGCCTCTGCGCAAACATGCCCCCATCACAATTTTAATGAACCCACTCCTCGCGAGTTAAACAACTACCGTGTAGGCGAATTATACTGTCTGTAATCAAACCCGTTAGCATTCAATTATAAGCAGGTGCGGTGTGGCCGCGTCACGGTAGTCCGACTCTATAAATCCAGTTTTAACTTTCTTTCTACTACCCACGCTTCTTCACTTAAATCTTCACCGTAAGCACTGCAGCATCAGCTTGCATTCCGGCAGCAACCAGACTACTCTCACTTTTCTTCATGCCCCAGTATCACGAACCCAACCCAACCCATCACTGTGCCAACTGCACTGTTACTGGTCTAGCTGGCACTTATTAGATACAGTTGCATACAGTTTACATACGAGATTCGTACCATCCCTAAATGACACTCTTCAGCACCATTCTCAGTACAATCTGTAACATGCACACCGTACCGTACACAGAAAAGCTCACGCTATATATAGTGGAAATACTCCTGTAGCTTACCTACCTGTTGTGTTAACGTGCTCTCGCCTGCACGACCCACACTTCTGATGTTTCATTTCCTTGCTCTGTGCCAGCTGCGTGCCGTGTCAGTGCACAGTGGGACCAGGGAAAGGGCCCGGATGTCTCTTTCCTCCCTCCTCCCTTGTGCAGATTAATATATATTTATACCGAATGTAGAGAGCTGCGGGGACCTCACCCACCCACATCATTTTATTTTTGGTTTACAGTGATAACGTCAGAGACCACAGTAGACAGACCACTCGCCTTCTATAATTTGCACAGTTCTGTGGCTGACTTTAAATTTAAAAACTTTTCACGAAACAGTACTTAAATATAGTTACTGGGCTTAAATGTACTGGGCTTAAAAATGTAGTTGCAAAAATGAATTCAGTTTACACGTGTTTTGATTATTAGTTGGACTTTTTGAAACGGAATACTGTGCACTTGCATTATTTATTTCACAACTCAATGTTGTGTAATTTTAAATGTAAAGCATACCTTGAGTACGCATATCTTGAATAGCCCCCTACCCAAACTAAATTGAAACGACCAGCGTGTGTGTGAAGAAATAGACCCTCCTCTTTACACGGAGTTCAGGGATATGAACCAATAGAAACGTGCTCTTCAGACAGAGCAAAACACTTATCCAATCGGGTAAGGCGTGATTTCTGCACCAAAACAAATGCACCGGCACAGCGGACCGCATTGCAAAAGCAGCGTGGTTATCGGTTCCACAAAGACCAATCAGAGAATTTCCGTCATCGTAACTCACAGAAAGGGTACCAATCACAACAGACAGAGGCTCAGACTTCAGGAAGTAACTGGGTGGTTGGTGGTCTGAGTCTTTTTTCAACGTTGTGGTGCTGTGACATTATGTCTAGTTTAGGAACAGCCTGTCATAAGCAGATACGTTTGCAGTGCAGTCAATACGTTTAACCTCGTTTCACACAGTATGTGGTTTAAACTTTACCATAGTACCAGGAATATGTGTTTACGAGTCAAGCATCAGTGCAAAAGCAACAGAGTTGCGCAAGCTACAATAACATGAAAGTTAAGCGTTGTAAAAGTATCGTTAGGAATTTAAAAATGTATTTGTGTCTAATTCGCATTCCGAATTAGCTGTTGTGAAATGTCCTGCATTCCCCGAATCGGTGTAT
Source organism: Acipenser oxyrinchus oxyrinchus (assembly GCA_030684275.1). NCBI lineage: Eukaryota > Metazoa > Chordata > Actinopteri > Acipenseriformes > Acipenseridae > Acipenser > Acipenser oxyrinchus. The sequence continues at coordinate 2,259 of JAGXEW010000315.1, read as the reverse complement.
CACCACGCCCTTTGGGTCGTTTTGGAACGCCACCTTGATTTCTTTCACTTCACGTGCGCGCGCAGCTGTGAGACAGAAGGCAGATACATTTTAATACAAACACGTATAGTTTTTTTCTACCAGTGGCTACATTTTTTTTTAAATTACTTATTACACAATAGGACCTTTGTTTAACGTTTCAAAGCACAGTGGTTTAAACCAAAATAGCTTTCGTACATTATCTTCATGTAAAGTAATTTGTTGTAGTTGAATCATATTATTATTATTATTATTATTATTATTATTATTATTATTATTATTATTATTAGTGTTATTATTATGGTTTACAGGTATAGCCTAACATTGTCTTTCAATGGTTAACATTAAATGAGACACTAATTCAACTTATTTTGTATTTGGTAGCACTGGAGGGTGTCTGCTGTGCTGTTTTACCCTTTCTTAGGCTTCCCCATTCTATAATATCTGGCAACCCCATCTTTTAATGTTTAATATTAAAAATAAAGGGGAAGGCAGACACCCTCCAGTGCTACCAAATACAAAATAAGTTGAATTAGTGTCTCATTTAATGTTAACCCTTGAAAGGCAGGCAAGGGGTTCCAAATTTTGGTGTTTCTTCACTTGAACCCAATGAGACTGTACAGAACTCTGATTGGGTGGGGAATGTGATAATCTATTGCATTGTTGTTAGTTAAAAGTCAGTGGGCTCTGATTGGTCGAAGCCTCACATACTTGCAACTTTTTCTGTGTCTGGGTCTGAGGGGGGATAAAAGAGGGTGCATCGGGTGTGTGAGTGTGTGTGGATTCAGAGTAGAGAACCGTGTGCTGTGAGCTGTGTTACTTGCTGTGAACCTGTTGCTGCAAATAAAGAGCCTGCTGGCTACTGAACTGTGCTCTGTTGTCAAGACTGCCTTCTTTTTCCGATAACAATTTCATCCAGTGCTACAGTATTAAAATGTATCTGCCATCTGTCTTACAGCTGCGCGCGCGTGCGTGCACGTGAAGTGAAAGAAAGCAGGGAGGCGTTCTGCAGAGACCCGAAGGGCGGGGGGATACAGAGATTTAGTGGAATGCAAGCTATTTCACAGCACCAGGAATGCCCACTCCAGTTAGGTAGTGCCTACCACTACATTGTCTCTGTTACAGATTTAACTAAACTACACCCTCCTTTGTGGTCTGTGTTACCTTGTACAAGTCGTACAGCATTGCGTTATCACACTAAAATTGGTCCCTGTAGATTTTCTTGAACCCCCCCCCCCCAGTTTAAAGTGGAATAGTGTTTTGTGCCAACTTGTCTCTTTTCTGATTATTTTATTTCGCACCTAATGCACATCTTGCAAAAGTCCTTTTCTTCTTATAGTGTAATTGTGTAGTAAATGTAGGCAAACAATGTAAAAGTACACATTTATCAATTAAACATATTATTACGAATTACCAATACTTGTACAATCGTAAAACAAACTTTTTTTACAATCCCTGAAGATGTCATGTAAATAGCAACTATTTAAAACCATTCTGAAAGAAAACTTAAATTCACGATGAATGTTTCAAAGAAATATATGAAAAGAGGCTCTTTGTAGGCAACTGCAAAGACAAAGGAATACTTTCAAGGAAGAATAACAGTATTCCAACCCATAAAAGAGCAAGAAACTCAGAACTATACTTTTAACTGCTCTTTCCAGCAAACCAAGTTATTTCTTGTTAGTTTTATGCTGTTACAATGGGATTATTCTGCCAAGAAAACAAAACCCTAAGCCTTTTGCGTTTGCTTTAAAATAGATCAGGGTCTGTCACCGGTTTGCTCTATCTGGGTCAGTAACTCTTCAATCCTTGTCCATCGGGGTCTACTTTTTAATCTGTTTATTAATTATGGTATTCCAGGGAGTGGAAGCCCAGACCTCAAAAACTGTGCATAAGGCCTACTTACATTTGATAGACTTACATCCATAAATACATATATTCACCTTTAATAGTTTATAGAATTGTATATAAAAAAACACATGCATCTCGAGGTTCAAAGGACATTTTAATAGTTATGATGTTTTTCTAACAAGATTTTGTTATTAATTCCTCTATTGTTTACTGCCTGCATGGTGTTCAGAAATCATGTTATAGTGTGACTTTTCGACTCGGTTTGACGTCACCTTATATACTATGCAGCAAACCAGATAAAGTGAACCAAAGGGAAATGTCACAATGTCACATGTTTTTGAGAATCAGAAAGGAAAAAGCATTGTAACACAACAGACCAGCAAGAAAGAT